>CM035442.1:131994667-132045855 GCA_020310875.1 Ceratopteris richardii
AAGTGCAATATGATTCATGATAAGGAGCAACATACTCCTGACCGATATTGTCAGCAACAAAATGTAGTAGCCACATCTGTAGATGCAGTCAGACCGTCACATTTGGGTAGCGACAGATATGACACCATGTGTTATGAGTTTGTAAGTATCATTTTGATATTGAATTTGCTTGTGTTAAGCATGTCATGTATGTTCATCTAATATTTTTCATATTTGTTGCACGAGTTGGCAATGGATCATCCTCTGATGCGAACTAAGGAGGCTTATGGATATCATCATGGATTGGTTGCACTATTGGAGGACTTGGAGGGATGCGGAGCAGTAATTTCATGGGAGCATCTACGATGAGGTGAGCTTATAAAGTTGGTTCGGTGTTTTTAGTTGTTGTTTATAAATATCAACCCTCTTTGATGCATATGCTTTGTTGAAGGACTGCACATATAGACGTTTTGATTCCTCTGGCCATATGTATGGTAGCGCTTTGCCACCAATTTTGTATTACACTCATATATGGCAATGGTATGCCATAATTTTTTATGTGGTTCCTATATGGAAGTGCTTTGCCACATTTTGTATTTTGGCTCATATATGCCAATGGTTTGCCACGCTTTTGTACATTGTTCATTCATGGATATATATCTCTTTATCACACTTTTGTACATGGTTCATGGTTCATTCTACTAATGTCTTTTGTGTCTGATAATGTTTTGCTTTATCAAATCGTGTTTTGGTTGCCGATCATCTAAACACTAGATTGGCAACCACTAGAGTACATGTTACATGTACTTGATTTTTTTTTTGGGTAGAGTGTATTGTGTTTTGCTGAACAATAGCATGGCAATGTTGCTACAACAAGAGACAACACACTCTACCCAAGAAAAAATTGTAGATTTGGTCACCAATATAAGCATCGATATGAGCATCGATACTTCCAGGCAAATACAAATGCATATACCGATGCTTATATTGATAGTCTTGTCTATACCGACAAGTACAATAGTGCTTTTATTGATGCTGATATCGACGATATTGTACCGATGGGCATACCGGTGCTCATACCAACATTGGGGCAAAAATACTCTTGTGTATTTGTGCTTGTATATAGGCCCGTATACCCCTGATATCTTGTAGTGCTATTTGTTGCATTTGGACTTCTCACATCAACAACAATTAAATTAAATGATGAAAACATCCTATCATAAAATGCTCGCCCTCTAATGGATACCATAAAAGACCTCTATGCATGAAGTTTTGAGATTAAATCCTCTATGCGATTGTCACCTTAGAAATTATTTTCCTTTGGAATGATTCCTTGTTCCAAATAATAGGCACACACTTTAGGGACAACATGCTTTACAAAAGTTTGTGCTTGCTTCTTTGTATTGATGTATCAATAGCCAATGCTTCACCTTCCAAGTGCAATGTAGCAAGTGATTGAACAAAGATTGATTTTCCTTTCGATGCCAAAAGCATAGTAAATAGAGTAATACACATGATGGCACCATCATCCCTTCATGAAAGAGACTAAGAAAACAATCATAAGATAAAGAGAAGCATGTAGAATCTTTTCTAGTATGTAAAGAAGGTCACAAGGAGAAGACATAAATTTCATATCCATCCTTGTCACATTGGGTGTCCATTGTTCTTCATTGATGGCTACATCTATTGCTGCTCAAATCTCTGTCCAGTCGTGAGGTTCAAATTCTTCTTCAAGAAATACTACAAGTGCATAGGCTGGGTCTTGAATTGATCTATGGGTTTCCTTCACACCTATCTCTCTAGCTCTTTCTCTCTTCTCTTCTTCTACTGCTACTTTACACATCCACAAGTGAGTGTCTTCATGCATCCATGAGGATCCTGATCCTATGGAATGCAATGACTTAGTATCGTCTTTGGCTCTATGCATGGGATTCCATTGGATGGGAGGGACATCTCTATGAGAAAAATCCTTGAAATTAACTTTGGTTGTAACACCTAAGTGTTGCAAATACAAAGAATTGGTTCCCCAATCCTGTACCACTTGCAACTACCACATAAATGGTCTTCCCAAAATCATCTCGTAGGCTTGATTTTTGCTAAAGTCACATATAGCAAAAGTATGCTCAAACTCTACACCACATGTAGTGAGAGTTATTCCTTCTAGCAGTCCTAAGGGTCTCTCAATGTGACCATCAACCATCTGCAATTTCATTCTCGCGGGCTTGAGTGCTGGCTTGCCCCAACGCTTCCATAGGGAAGTGGTAGCTTCTTCGCCTTCACTCATGTCTCGTATCTTGTCCAAGGGCATTTCTGGCACTGTGCGCTGAGATCCTACCTGGGAACAAGGTTTTGCTGCTTCCGACACGATTGGCTACATGTTTCAACAGTTCTAGCCTAACCTTGAGTAACTCTTCTAAAGTGAGATTGCACTACATTTTAGTATTCTTTACTACCTTCGTATTCCTAGGTATGATTGAGTCTTCATTTCTTACCATGACTGTGGGTGCTCTCATGCAAGTAGACTTAGCTTCCCATGGGCTTGTGAAATGGGGTAGTTCCTGTAAGGAATTAGACTCGAAGTCTAATCTCTCATGAGATTGGGTACTCTCCTGCTCTCCATAAATAGAAGGAATGTCTTGTGGGAATTGATCATGCATGTCATCCACAAGTTCAATGGGAGGAGGAACTTCAATTTCTTTAACCCATTTCTCCTCTTGAATCTCTTGTAGAAATTCTGCTGAATACCGATTCATAGAAGAAGAGGTGTCTGGTTCAATGGAATTAGGCACATAAGCTTCCTGGGGAGGAATATTTATTCTTTTACTTGCCTCATCTTTTCCTTGGGAATTTCCTTCCTTGGCAGATCTTGCAATTATGCTCTCTAACTTTTCTAATAGTCCATCAAAATGCAACTGTGCCTTCGCTGAGCAAGAGTAGTTGAATAAGCGGCTGGCTTCAAACATGGTCTGAGCCAACGCTACCATTTTAGCACAAAGCTTGGTTCTCTCTATCTCTAGATCAGCTGTAGGGTAGCATCTATCATGATCTCTAACATTTGGCCCTTCTCGGATTCTGACCTGATATGCTTTAAGCATCATGTCTATGTCCTCTGGAGTGGGGTCAGTTAATACTGATCCTACTCTAGGGGGTGGTGGAATTGGATGAGGTGGGATGGAGGGTGATGGAGAAGGTGATAGGGATGGAGGTGGTGGTGGCATGTGAGAGTTTGGTTGACAGGTGAGTTCAACAATTATGGCTTTTGTTTCTCTTATATTTTCCTCTAATTCACTCATCTTCTTAGACCATTGTCTTTTCATCCTTTCTCGGCTATCTTTCTAGGCTCTCGTTCGTTTCTTGGCTACGCTCTCAGTTTCACTAACCTCAGCACTCTTTTCTTGGCTTAAACCTTGGTTCTGCTACAAAGCCTGAGCTCTCGTGACCACTTGTACTAGCGTAGTGGAGGTTACACTTCCCATAGAGTCTACCACCAATCCAATCATGTTGATAGGAGTGATTTTTGGCATATTATTGGGATTCTTCGAGAAGTCTCATAAGAGATGCTCCTTTGCGCAATCTTGACAAAAGCCTTGAATCATTACATATTGGCTTTGTGTAGGTGCAGGCATAGGGAAATCACGAATGAGGTGATCTCCCTGACATCTGTAGCATGGTCCTCCAGGAAATGGGGGTCGGAGGTTGTTGAGCTAACACAGGCTGAGGCCTTTGCTGGGTTTTGGGTTGCTGATAGGGTTGTTGGGGTCTGCCATATTGTTGTGGTGGGTACTAGTTCTGGTATCTTCCTTGTTGTGGATATGGTTGTGGGTATGGTTGCCTAACTGCTTGCTTATTGTATGGGCAATCTTGTGCGGTGTGATTAGTGTATCTCCGTTCTATGGTGCAGTACTGGCTACTAGGATTCACTTGGGGTTGAGCCATAACGAGACATACATTCGCCATATGGTCACCTCCACAAGTATAGCATCTCTTCACTGGTGCAAACCTTGGTATTTGCTTACTTGAGACTCCTAGCTTCTGAGCTACTTTCTCAGTGAGTTCCTCAAAAGATGTGGATTGCGTGGAAGTGAGGCTAGTAGAACTATCTGAATCTTTGTAGATTTTTGAAAGCTCTAATTCCTCCCCTAAGTTATCCTCGATTTCAATGCACATGCGTACACACTCTTCTATGGTTCTTGGGTCCTTCAAGTACACAAATGATCTCAATTTGGTACTTAGCAATCCATCTAGGAATAAAGCCACTTGTTTGGCTGGTGTGGGTAACTGAGGAACAGGACATCCCTCTAGATATTGCCTAAATCTTCTTCCTGCAAGTTTAACGGTCTCTTGAGGTGTCTGCTTAAAGCTGTGAATCAATGAGGAAGTATTATGCCTTATGCCACTCTTGGAGAATTCAGTGATGAAAGCTTTTGGAAGTTGGTCTATGCTCCTCAACTGTCTCTCATTTAGTGGTTGAAACCATGTAAGGGTTGTGTTCCTAAGGGTTAGACCAAAAGCATTGTACTGTGTGAATAGGTCCTCAACTTGTTCAGCTCTCAAGACTTGCCTAAACTCGGCCACATGATCATATGGGTCTCCAGTACCATCGCAGTAATTTTCATAGACTTAACCAACTGGGTGGGCCTCAAGGTTCTAGTGTGTTCTCTAGGTGTTGGCAAAGGAAAATCATCAGCATTTCTTTGGTTTCTTGGGGATCTAGGTCTCACAGGTTCCACTCTATCCGTCTCTATTCTAATCCTTTCTCTTCCCGAGGGATTGGGAAAACTTAATTCAGGTCTATCTCTACTCCTGTCCCTTTGAGCTCCATGAGCTTGCGATGTTCTAGCTCCTTGGTGGCCATAAGAGACATTAGATCTTGGTTGGGGAAAAATAAATTCTCCCCTCCAAGTGTATGCATGCCTACAATGCTTCTGACCACAAAGATCCTCTCTGAAGTATTGTCTAAATAGGTCACTTTGTCTGGGCTATCAGGATCTTTGAACTCATAGATTGTGATCGTTCCTACCTCATTCAGTTGATCAGGCTTATACCTCCAAAGGGCTTCATCGATCTCTCGGTTTAAGAGTAGATCTATGCTCTCATTGTCCTGGGGAACTCACTCTGGCATGATAATTCTAGTGAGAACTAATTTTCCTCGAGGGATTTTAGGCTCTCCACCTATGTTCCCTTGCTCTAGGTCTCCTATGTCCGTTTCTAGGATCACATTACCAAATTCATATGTCCTATCTGGGTAGGTGGTGACCACATACATGGTTCCTTCTTTGTCCAGGTATGCACCATTTTCAAACTTGACTGCTGGATGTTCAAGTCCAATGGGTTGGTCAGGGTCTTTAATTTGGACCACAGATCTTCCTAGGCCATCCTCATAGATGCAAGCACCTAACCGGTTGGTCCTAAGGTATTTGAGTTGCATCTTGTAATGGCCTTCGACCCTTTGTAAGTATGGCATGCGTGAACTTCCTATGGGTCTCTCCATACCATGAGACATCTCGGACTTGCTAGTTTCAGAGCTAGGGTAGTGCGAATAATGGTTCAACTACTGGGCCCAAGACCTAGCAGTATGATTGACACTAGCCTCTGAAGACCTAAGACTCTGTCTATCTCTCCCTAGGTGTCGTCCTGATCTAAGGTTCATATGCCTAATTTAATAGCCCCAATTTTCCAAAGTACAACCTCATTGCGGATCAATTTCTATTAATCACTTTTTCTTTTTAATTTTTTTAGGATGTCACTTCTTGTCCAATCAATCTTCATCACAAGGAACACTTAGGTTTTATCGTACTTGAGTTTGGTCGCTTGATTTAAATTCTTTTCCCTTAGCTTGTTTCGCAAATGTAATTTCTTTGTACTTGCACTTGAGTGATTAGAGTTCTTGGACTTGGTCCTGCTTAACGTAACCCTAATTGATCAAAAACTCTATCCGTACTTAGCCTAAGCTAGGAATTGACAGAGGGTGTTGAGAATTTCCAACCTTTAGCTTCTCTCCTTCGTTGTCCTTGTGTGCCTAGGAAGCTTATTCCCAAGCTTGCAATTACTCTTTCTTAGAATGCCCTTTCGATGCTCTCAATGGACGTGCAATAGTCCCAAAGTTAGCTCAAGATTTAAATTCAATTGAGACAATAGACCATGTTCATTCATGCAATTCAGAGATCAAATTGTCCTATGGTCTTTATGGAAAACAATTCTAAAGACCCCTTAGTTTTCTTCCCCTAGGGTATGATCAACTTCAAAATACTATATCTAATAATCCCCATATTAATTTTATCGTATGAGCTTTCCAACAAACTCAAAATCACGGAAAATGGATTTCGTATGAGAAAGTTATGTTAGTTTAGGGTTCTGGGGCTAAAACAGGGCTAAAACAAGCTAACACGCAAACAAGATTTCTTGAATTACTTGCATAGCGGCCTCACAATGCTTTGATAACCCTTAATGTTTCCCAAATATTAGCCAAAAAATAGACCAAATATCTCTTGGCCTAAAAAATGCCGAATTTTCTCGTCAATGGCGATCGAGTGGTCTGTCAATTGTGATTGATATGTCAGTCACGATCGATGTGTCGGTCACGATTGATAGGTCTGTTGTTGTTGTCAGTCGTGATTGATGGGTGGGTCGCGATTGTTTGCGATTGACACGTGGCCCGGAAATTCAGTCAATCATGGTCAAAGGATCCTTGATTGGGTCGGTCGTGATTGACAAGTCCGTCGTGGCTATCAGTCACGATTGATGGGTCGGTCGTGATTGATGGGTCGATCGCGATTGACACATGTCCTGGAAATTTAGTCAGTCGTGGTAAAACAATCGTTGACTCTGTCGGTCGCGATTGACAGGTTCGTCGGCAAGTGTCCGTTGTCGTTTGTCAGTCACGATTGACGTGTCGATCGCGATTGATAGAAAACTAAGGAGTTTTAAAAGTTTAAACACACTTTTGGGATTTTGTCGGTCGCGATTGACAGAGTTCAACACCTCGGGACCTGCAGAGTAAAAAATTTGTACATGCTGAAGTTGGTGCAGCTGCTGGGGAGGCTGATTCCTGCAGAAAATCTCAAAAAACACGGAAAAGCACAAGCACACAAATGCTCTCTCGCTCTCTCTCACAAGTGAAATGAGGGGAAATGGTATGGGAAGGGTGATATGACCAAAAAACTGACTGTGTCGCGATGATGAAGATGGTGATGATGATAATGGTGATGAAGAAAACAAAAGGAAGTAGATAAAAGTGAAGAAGATACCTATAAATCCAACGTCTCAACTCTATGTCTTACCATCACATGCTCATCCTTGAAGCTCGATCCCCGGCAACAACGCCAAAATTTGGTGTAGCTCAGCGATGAGTAGCACCTCCATTAATGTCAATCCGGGAAGACAAGAGGATGGTATGAAGACCTCAAACAAGTGATGGCACAAGTGTGTGAGTGAGAAGCACACAAACATGCACACACATGCACACACACGCGCACACAAGGCAAGACAAAGAGAGAGACAATGCAGTTCTTTACATTACTCACAAAGTCTCATACAAGTCCAAATCTACAAGCTAACGTCAAAAATGAGCTCTCTTGCTCTATTTATAGTGTTTGACTAGCTTTGGATATGTCCAGACCTAGTGTCCGGCCTAGTTAAAAATTAGGTTCTAAGGCTATTTTGGAGGCTCAAACGAGCTCTGAAAATTATGAAAATTGGTGCATAAATACTGCTAATACTCCTCAAGCTTGAGGACTCCTTGGCTTGTACAAAGTGGAGTAGGAATAATAAAAAATGGTATTTGTAAAGGCGTGGAGTGACTAAAATCACTATTTGGGAAATATTAACTCATGACAAATGATAGGCCTATTTGCCAGATCTTCGTTGACTGCTTTGCCTACTAGGCCCTTCTCGTTGGCTTCCTTGTCTCGTAAGTCCTTGACTGCCCTGACCACTACCAACAATAGGGTTGTTGATAGGGTTGCTGTGGTTTGCCATATTGTGGTGGTGGGTACTAGTTCTGGTATCTTCCCTATTGTGGATATGGTTGAGGATAATTTTGTCTGATAGTTTGTTTATTATAGGGACAGTCGTGCAGTGTGGTTAGTGTATCATCGCTCTATGGTGCAGTATTGGCTGCTAGGGTTCACTTGGGGTTGAGCCATAATGGGACATACATTCACCATATGGCCACCTCCACAAGTATAGCATCTTTTCACTGGGGCAAACCTTGGTATTTGTTTGCTTGAGACTCCTAACTTCTGATCTACTTTCTCCGCAAGTTCCTCAATGGATGTGGATGGATTTGAGCTGAGGCTAGTAGAGCTATGTGAATCTCTGTAGATTTTTGAGAGCTCTAATTCCTCCCCTAGGTTATCCTCAATGTCTATGCACATATGTACACACTCTTCTATGGTTCTAGGGTCCTTCAAGTACACATAAGATCTCAAATTGGTACTCAACAATCCATCTAAGAATAAAGCCACTTGTTTGGCTGGTGTGGGCAACTCAAGAATGGGGCATCCCCCCAGGTATTGCCTAAATCTTCTTCCTACAAATCTAATTGTTTCTTGAGGTGTCTGCTTGAAGCTATGTATTAATGAGGAGGTGTTGTGTCGGATGCCACTCTTAGAAAATTCTATGATGAAAGCCTCTAGAAGTTGGTCTATGTTCCTCAACTGACCTTGGTGAAGTAGTTGAAACCATGTAAGGGCTGTGTTCTTGAGAGTTAGACCAAATGCACTGTACTGCGTGAATAGGTCATCAACTTGCTCGGCTCTCAAGACTTGCTTGAATTCTGCCACGTGATCGTACGGGTCTCTGGTGCCATCGAAGCAATTCTTCATGGGCTTAACTAGCTGTGTAGGCCTCAAGGTCCTTGTATGTTCCCTAGGCCTTGGCAAAGGGAATTCGTCCGTATTTCTTTGGTTCCTTGGGTCTCTAGGTCTCTCGGTTTCCCTTCTATCAACCTTCATTCTCGTTCTTTCTCTTCCCAGTGGGTTAGCAAAACTCACCTCTCGCCTATCTCTAGTCCTGTCCCTTTGAGCTCCATGAGCTTGGGATGTTCCAGCTCCTTGGAGAACATAAGAGGTATTAGATCTTGGTTGGGGAAAAATAAATTCACCCTTCCAAGTGTAGGTATGCTTACCATGCTCTGTGACCACAAAGATCTGTTGGTGCAAATACCAAGCCTACACATTTGGCTAAAGTTTATTGAAGCTCCATGGAAACCATTGCTATGAAGACTTTACCTTTTACCATTTGTAAAAGTCTATTTGATTTGGAGGAATAATTGTAACCACCACTAAACTCGTGGAGTTTGTTAGTTGGAAAAGTCACAACTCTACTTGAGAGAATATCTCCTAGATTAGAGGATCACTTTTAGTGAGACCCAAATGGAGAATTCAAATTCAAATTCAAACAACCCATCTATAAAAGATGGTTTGAAAAACTCGTGGTACAAAGATCACTATTTCTGACTTCTTGCTGATTACTTTGTAAGAGACTGAGGCTCACATCATATCCTATACTACTCATTATCATTAGGCATTGATTATCATGCCTATGATCTTGTAAAACATTGTCTTCTAATACAAATAGATCAATACTTTTCATCTATGGTCTCCCCATCATAGTTACTCAAAACAGTCATTTTGTACTACTCATATCTCAGTCATCTCTTCACCATTTTCAATGTTCTATAGCTTCTTGGAATCAGCTCCAAGTCTCTACATGCTCACAAACTTTGAAGATAATCCATTCAGCTAATTTGGAGAAAAGCGCGTCGAAGTACCCATTGGTCGAACTCTGCAGAGGTCCTAAAAAACCGAGGGTAATGATTTGATTGCTAAATTGATTGCTCTATGTATAGTGCATCATTTTAAGTGATTCCACTTGGAATCATTATCTCATTAACTTAATTTGATATCTCCAAAAGGAATTTTTCTAATTCCTACTGTACTAGAAGCACTGAGCATAACAAGCAGCAGGTGTGTGAACAAAAATAGAAGGTTTTCATTGATCCTTCAACTTGGAAGTAGTTTGTTTTGGTTCAATCATTTCTCACATTATTTCCAAAGCACATAGGCACTTGTATAGTGTCATTGGAAAGATAATAGGGCCTACAACTCAACTCGAAAGCAAGAAGGGGCTGGCACAATTCAAGAATTGGCAATACCTACTCATTTCTTGAAGTGTCCATCCATCTTTCCCAACAGTGGTATTAGAGCAAAGCGAAGGTAAAATGGGAGATGGTTTTCCTTCTTTCATTGATAAATTGGACAGGAACAACTATCAAGCATGGTCCTTGAGGATGAAGACATACTTGCAAGGAAGGAGCCTCTATGGATACATCTCAGGAGATGAGGAGATGCCCATATTCAGAAGCAAAGGACAACCTACAAGAGAGGAGCATGAAAGACTCAATACATGGTGTGCTAAGGATGCATTAGCAAGGTCTTACTTACTTAACTCAATTTTTGATTTTCTTATTACACACATTAGGAATTGTAAGGCATCCCAAGAGACTTAGGAATCATTGTCTTCATATTTTTCTTCCAACACAAGGGCTAGGAAGAACCAATTGTGGATTGAGTTTACCACTCAAAGAAAGCAACCCAAGCAAGGCATCTCAGAGTATGTGACCAAAGTCAAAGATGTAGCACATCAATTGGCAAGCATAGGAGAAGAGATTGAAGAGGAGCAGACTGTAAGACAAGTAATCAAATTGTATTAAAGCTCATGACAAATGGGAGAGCTTCACAACTACCATGGACTTGTACATGGACATGCAGATTCCAGACCTTACCACACTCATGGGGCAACTCTTTACCCATGAAGCCAAGCTCAACAAGAATGGAGATTCATCAAGAGGTAATAGCTCTTCTACCCTATACACTGATAAAAGTATGTCCAAAGAGAAAGGGAAGAACAAGAAGATTGAGGATGAAGGAGCTACCTCCCAAGACAATTATGCAGGGAGAGGTAGAACCTCAAGAGGAAGAGGCGGAGGAGGTAAGCAAGGTAGGCGGAGACCTTATAACTCCTCATCATGTAATATTTGTGGATTGTAAAATCATACTACAAATGAGTGTTACAAGAACTTCAAGCATCAGAGAGGTAGAGGATATCAAAGAGGTGGATATACACAATCAAGAGGAAGATTCAATCACCATCAAGGATAAAATAACAACTACAACAACAACTACAATAGCAACTACCAAGAAGGCTACAAATCAAGGAAAGATTACAATAATTATACAGAGGAGCAAGAATCCACATTGACTCAATAGGCTCAAACCATGTTGCAGGCAATGTAGCTCTTCTCTCTAACCTTGAGGAACCAAAGGGTAAGCATCAGGTACAAACAGGTGATGACACCAAGCACTCAATGATCAAGGTAGGGAATGTTAAAACCTCTGATGGAAATAGAAATCTATTGAGCAGGGTTCTATATGTACCTACAATTACCAAGAATTTGATGAGTGTTGGACAGATTGTGGAAAAGGGCTTGCATGTCAGATTCAACCAATATGGAGCATTTGTGGAGGATCCCCAACATGGGTTCAAGAGAATTGCCAAAGGAGCAAAGACAGGTAGATTATTCACTTTTGAACTTGAAGATACCAGGAATATTGCACTTTATAGTTACAAAGACCAAACACTATGAGAGCTTGAAATTTGGCATAAGAGATTAAGGCATGTTGGTAAAGAACCTTAAAGTAAATATGTAGAGATCAATGTGTGCTTGGGATACCTAATGTATCCAAGCAACACATGATCTATAAATGTGGTGCTTGTCAGTTTGGAAAATCTCACAGGTTACCCTTCTCAAGGAAAGGCTACATGCATGAGGACTACCTAGAGCTTGTCCATACAGATGTATGGGGACCAAGTAAGGATTCCTCAATTTCTCAATCAAGGTATTATGTATCTTTCATTGATGACTTCAGTAGGTGGACTGTCTTATATTTTATGAAGCACAAAGATGAATTATTCAGTTGCTTTAAAACGTATCCTGCACTTGTTGAGAACCAAACAGGAAGAAGTCTAAAGAGACTAAGGTAGGATGGAGGAGGTGAGTACTTCTCAAATGAGTTTGATGCATTCTTGTGGGACAAAGGAATCAAGAGAGAAATTTCAACAAGGTATACCCCTCAGCAAAATGGGGTGGTAGAAAGGAGAAATAGATTAATTGTTGAAACAGCTAGGGCAATGCCAAATGAGAAAAAATACCTAATTACTTGTGGGCAGAGAGTGTATCCACTGCTACTTATCTTGTAAACACGTTGCCATCCAAATGTCTTGATGGGATGACCCCATATGAAGCATGGCATGGAAGAAGACCTTCACTTGATCATTGTAGGATCTTTGGATGTGTTGCTTATGTGCATATTCCTTCTCAAATAAGAGGTAAGCTAGACCCTAAGGCAGAGAAGTGCATCTTCATAGGGTATGACTTGAATCAGAAAGGGTACATGTTCTACAATCCTCCCAACAAAGGATTTATGGTAAGTAGAGATGTTGTCTTTGATGAGAATGACTCTTGGTTTGAAAGTGAATGCAGGAAAGTAAAGCTACCTATCATACTCGGATTATTTTTGCCTCCCGGATTCGAAACTCGGCAAGAGCTCGCCGCGTACACACACACACACAGAAGTCCTTGTTTCCTCCCAGCCACGCCCGAAGTGGTATTCTCCTCTCTCGCTACCAATGTGGAGTACTTCCCATAGGAATGCCATGTGTCATTCTCAATCAAACTCCCATATAAATATCATGTGACATTTCCTTCCCCTTGAAAACATTTTCGTCCTCAAAAATGCAGATGAAATGTCCCTAATGGTAGAAGAAAGTGCTCGAACTCCCCTGAACCCCATGTACTCCATGTACATGGTCATCTCTGTGTGTTGTTTCCCATATCCTTCCCCTTAAGAAGTCTCATATGAGGTCATCTCAAAGGTGGGAAACCATGTGAGTTGTGTCTACTATCCCATATACTCTCCACTTCTAAACTATCACTCCGGCCATGACATGTGACATCCTAAAAAATGACCCAAGTCCATATGATGTATCCTCTATGGAGTAATAATATAAAAGGGAAGTATAAAGTGCCAAGCTTATAGGCTTGACTCAAAAGAGAAGTATCATCAATCTACTCCTAGTCTAACTAATGTCAATAACTAGATTATCTCATCTAGTCAAGGACCATCACTGAAAATAGCATAACTGCTTCTCTCTAGAGTTTACAAGTGAGAGTCAATCTAACCATCATGATTAACTGATCTCCCTCTTGTCTTTGATAGAAGAGTGCCACTTCTATCTAGACAACCTAAAGTGAGAAAGTGAAACTCTCTCTCTCTCTCTCTATTCAATCTTTTCTAGGGAAAAGAGCTCTAGCAGTGGTACTATCTCTACCAACCATACTCTGTGCATGAATCTATACGATCCAATCAAACTGATGGAATTATCCTTCCTCAAAAACTCAAAATGAGTATGTGATACAAATGGTGATAAAATCACCTATCACATTCTCTACTGGAAGAATGAATCTTCCCTAAACTAAGTAGAATAACTCCCAATCCTAAGGAGATGCCTACTAAGAGCTCTCCTCTGATCTAGTGAGACATGACGCCATGAATGATGAGTCCTTTTCTTCCTGGCCATAGAAGAAGAATGCTCAAAGGGAAGTCGTTTCCACTGTCCCATACCATTGAAATCTTCTTCCAATCCACAGTGTCATACCTAGACTAAACCGAATATATAATCCATGTAATGGAATATGTAGGTGGACTCTAATGAATCCCATATCATAAAATCATATCAGTGGACTCAAATGAGTCCCATGTTCTTGAACTAGTATAGTTTGGTTCTAGTCAACAATGTGACAATGGATATCCCCTTCTGTTCCAAACCAACTTGTTCTTAGGTACAAAGACTAAGTCTAGGTACCTCTCTGTAGATCCCAAGATACATATATGTATTGGGTACCCCAACTATTCTTCACTAAGGGATCTATGCTCTATACCATAGAGCTAGTGCCATGTCTGTGGCCTTCCTAACCATCACTCGAATCACATAAGCACCCGTCGATGCTATCTCATGAAACCCATCTCTCTGATCCCATCTAATTGGGTATTCATCATGATACCCCATAGTCTCCTAATCATCATGTGAGACTCTTTTGAAGATAAATAAATCTTCACTACTTTGGAGATTATCATAAATGTATCTCTCGTGCCTCTATGCAACTTCCTATAACCTATAGGATTGCTTGTGCACCTTCCTAATGGTGAAGGTATATGTCCTTTCCCGTTAGCAATCCTATGGTCTAAATCCATAAGGATTATATGTAGGGATCTTATTTCTATTGGAGTTACCTTATCTATAATAGTATGATGGTACTAAGTCCATCAAATACATGCTTAGAAGCATGCCTACATCTTATTGATGTTTGCAAAAAAGGCATGTTACCATGCCATAACATTATTACCTAAAGGTAAGCGCGTATATAACGCCATGTGGTGGGGAAAATTTCGACAGCATTTCCCCAAGGAAATGGAATCCCAAAAAAATGAAACCATAACTCAATGGCACGTAGGCCATCCAACAACATAACAGGCCCATGGCATGCACATCATAAACTCATAAATGGACTCCATAACCTGCAACTACATAAGAGCAATTGCTAGCTGCAACAATTCTCTGTGTTAACTTAGCCGTATAGTTTCTGCAATCCTCTTTCCTCCAAACAATTAAAAAGTGTACTTCTCGCCTATTGATCCATACTTTTAGAAATTAAACAATAATCAACATTTGATGTATGCAATTCAATCTATGCATGTACATACAGAACATGCCATAACATAAAGTAAAATGCCTGAAGCATAAAGCATACGTCCCTGAATGATTTGGTATTCGAATTGCATGCATCCAATCCTTCTCCATGAGCATCGAGACTTCTGCACCTTCCTCCTCGGGTCCTAACATAAGCTTTGAAGTGTCCAAAAACATCGGATCACTTCCCAAAACATAAAGCATGGTCAAATGATTACTAGAATAATGCAAAATTTACTAAAAAATGCATTTGTAATCTCTATTTAGACCTAGAAAAACCATTTTAGGACCTGCAAACAATAAAAAACTAAAATATTTAGCATGTGAAAAGAGCTCGAAGTGAAATTACTCAAATCGCCTTCCCGGTTTGAAAGATATGGCTCTCGGAAGGTAGTCGCCAAAAACTGTTCAGACTTTACAGACCTGTTTAGACCTGCAAAAATACTTATTTTCCAAAATTTCTTTTCATAAACTGAAATAAGACCTTGTGCTTTTTGAAACGAGCCATAGCACGTCGAATTTGGAGTTTTCTAGCCCAACATATAGCCATTCCAAGTGGGACATGCTAAACCAGTGGACTGTTGGAGGGCTGGAAAAAGTATGAAAATGTGGTTTTTGGGGTGCCCAAAAGCATTCTTCCATCAAGAAAATCCCAAAATTCTCTCATCATCTTAGAGAGCAACATATGAAGATGCTTTGGCCTATTTTCAACTTTCCAAATCCTCCCTTCGTGCGTGCTAATTCGCTGCCCAAAAGAGGCCTAAATCAAGATTTTTTTGCTTTTATGCAAAAACTTAAATGGGAGCTCTTAGCAAGCTTCTAATCCATTCCAAATGTGGATTTTTCTTAGATTTGTTTATTTTCCATGGTAATACA
This sequence comes from Ceratopteris richardii, assembly GCA_020310875.1. NCBI lineage: Eukaryota > Viridiplantae > Streptophyta > Polypodiopsida > Polypodiales > Pteridaceae > Ceratopteris > Ceratopteris richardii. The sequence continues at coordinate 132,010,334 of CM035442.1, forward strand.
GCCATCATAATTCATGTATGTATGAAATACTCCATGTTTTTCTTACTCCCAAAAGTGGAGTTTGATAAAAGTTAACATCTGAAATTTTTTCAAAATGGGTGGAAAGGGGGTCTTTGAGGATACAAAATGCCTCCTTAACTTATCAGTTTGATGAATCTAATGATTCGCCTAAGAAGTCCGTACACCATACTCTCAGTATATATACCTTTTCCCATCCATCTGTAGCGAATACACCTGTTTTTCCCTCGTCCAAAATAGGAATTTCTTAGATTCAGGTGCTGAATTTTTCGTCAAACAGTGATGGAAGGGGGTTTTGTGGAGCTTTAAACTCCCATAATACTGAGATAATCTTTAAATTTCTTGATCTTATATGGAATTCCAAACACTATACTATATGTGTGCATGGCTTTTTCCATAAATCCATGAAAAATCCCGCTTCCTTTCCCCTTCCCGAAATGGCTATTTATAAAAAATAACCCTTGAAATTTATGTGAAAAGCATGAAAGTAGGCTACTTTGGAGGTGCCTAAAGCTTACCAATTGTTGTATTTTGAGAGAATCCTTGACTCTAGGTGAGAGTACATATCTCACACTCTCCATACCTGTGATTTCCCTCCAAGATTTTGCCCCCCCCTAATGCTTCGTTATCATTCTCAAAAATGGAAATTCTTACAAAAATTCAAAAAATACTCAAACCTGAAAACTTGAAGCCATAAATCCTTCTAAATAAAGCCTCAAAGATGCAAGGAAAGAACAATCCTCTATGTGTCAAATTACTTATTCCCATAGCTTTGGAGTCCATCGATCCTTCCTCTTTCATCTTCCAAAAAGGAGTTCCGCTCAAAACATTTAATATCTGAAAACTCCTATAAGAAGCAGGATGATATTTTGGACACATCATGCTTTGAAGATGAGGTTTCCTATTGGAATTGTATCATGGACGATAAGAATTTTGAGGTCAAATTCTCCTTCCTTGCATCTCTTTTCTTTTCACGTTTCATCCTCTTTGTACACAATAGAACTGCGTCTTCTCCTCATTAAAAAAATTGGGGTAGTGCTATGGACCTCGGGGAGATATGGAAAACATCGTTGGAGGCGTTTTATGTGGAGTCTTTGCTCCTTTGAGGGCTCCTAAGCTCTTTCATCTTATGAAAGAGATACAATATATGTAAAAATGCAGCTATTGAGTTCATTTAGAGGTGTAGGTGGCGTGGGTAGGTCAATTCCCTCGCTACTACGATGTCGCGGGTTCAATTCCCCTGCAGCGCGATCGCGTGGACGACCTACTGTCTGATACCACTATCATATTCAGATTCTTTTTGCCTCTCGGATTCGAAACTTGGCAAGAGCTCGCCGCGTACACACACACAGAGAAGTCCTTGTTTCCTCCTAGGCACACCCGAAGCGGTATTCTCCTCTCTCGCTACCAATGTGGAGTACTTCACATAGGAATGCCATGTGTCATTCTCAATCAAACTCCCATATAAATATCATGTGACACTACCTTATGACTTAGAAGAGGAGTTTCCAAGCCTCACTAAGGAGGAGCCTAATCAGATTGAAGACATTAATTTAGATGATGAGGACATCATCAACTTAGAAGAATTCAAGGCATGGAAGTCCAAAGACAAAGTCAAGATGAAGAGTTAGAAGATATACCATCCAACCAAGCAATCAGAAGATCACAAAGGGAGAGCAAGAAGCCAATCAGATATGGGTATGACACTTCCTTAGTTACTAAGCATTCTGTTTATCTTGCAAAAGACTTGTCATTTGAAGATCCATCATCATATGAAGAGGCAAAAACCAAGGTAGAATGGAAGGAAGCTATAGATGAGGAAATTGAATCACTCAAGGAGAATGATATTTGGGAGCTAGTACCAAAGAAGGACTCTACGAAGGTAATTGGTTCTAGATGGATCTATAAGATCAAGAGGAATTCTGATGGATCAATAACCAAGTACAAAGCTAGACTTGTGGCTAAGGGTTTTGCACAAACCCAAGGAGTTGATTATGAAGAAACCTTCTCGCCCGTGGCCAAAATGCCAACCATCAGGGTATTGGTAAGTGTGGTTGGATCAAAGAATTGAAACATGTATCAATTGGATGTAAAAAATGCATTTCTTAATGGCTCGATTTCAGAGGAGGTGTACATGTCTCAACCTTCTCGCTATGAGGACCCAAGCATGGTAACATATGTGTGTAAATTGAACAAACCTCTTTATGGATTGAAACAGGCACCTAGGGCATGGAACCATAGGTTGTCTACATACCTTGAGGATCAAGGATTCATCATGAGTAAAGCAGATACTCCTTTGTTTGTTAAGAGGAGTAATTTAGAGGTAATATACCTATGTGTATAAGTAGATGATATCATACTCATCGGTAATGATGCTAATGGCATCAAACAGATTAAGAATCAGATGATGCAGGAGTTCAAAATTAGTGATCTAGGATCACTAAAGTATTTTCTTGGACTTGAGTTAGGCTATAGTAACTCTAGAATTTATATTACTCAGAGAAAGTATACACAGGATATGTTAAAGAAGTTTCAGTTGCAGTCGACTTTTGAATGCTCTTTTCTCGCAAAGGTTGACTTTTGATTTGAGGGAAGAGGAAGCTCTCTCCTCGCAAAGGTTGACTTTTGATTTGATTGAAGGCTGCGGATCTCAATTTCTTTAAATTTATTAAACTCTACTAATTATAACACTTCAAGTGATCCTTCGCACGGAGGTACAAACTTTGACCAGTCATGCTCAATCGCAACAAAAATATTTATGTTCGACATCAACGATTCTTGCCTGATGATCATCCATTAGGATCTAAAAGAGAAGTAATACATTTTAATGGAAAGCTTGAAACAGGTCAGTGTCCAAAACCTATGATGCCTATGGATTGGTATAAAAAATGGACAGATGGACCTCTGATAGATCTAGAAGCAGAAATCTTCAGTGATGATTTAGATAATGAGTATGTGAACAGAGGTAAAGGAAAATTGGCACTCGCAGAGAACATATCAATATGGTATTCTTTGGACTATTGGAAAGAGTTGAAAGTATGTCATCTTCTTGATCATATGCATATATTAAAAAATATTGGTTATTCACTATGGCAGCATCTTCTTGGACTAAAAGATACCATAACATCAAGGAATGATTTGAAAGATCAAAAATCCAAACCAAAGTTATGGCCAGTTTTTGATAGACATCGACAAGAAACGACTTATGCACCTGCTTCTTGGGTACTTACAACAAAAGAGATACAGACTATCAACAATAGAATTCAATTGATTAAGACTCCTACAGGATATGGAGCATCTTTTCAAAACATGTTTACTATGGATGGTAAGAGCTTATCTGGGTTAAAGACCCATGACTGTCATAACTTTTTGAAACATATTTTAGCTTTGTTTATCGATGGATGTACAACCAAAGGAGTACGAGATGTGATCTATCATCTTGGATCACTTATAAGGTAATTATGATACTTTTATATTTAATATGTATGAATATTGGATATCTTTTATTTTTTAATTAACTTCTTTATAATTGTTTTTATGATATGTATAGGTGGATTACATCCAAAGAGATTGACAAAAACTCAATCCCACAAAAAAAACGTGAATGCAAAGAGCTACTATGTTTGATGGAGAAAGAACTTCCTACTTAATTTTTTGATATTCAGGTTCATTTATTAGTCCATCTTGTAGATGAAATAGAGATTGCAGGTGTTGTCAACACTCGATGGATGTTTTGGGTTGTATTAAAAGGTTATGTGCGACAAAGAGCAAAACCAGAAGGATCCATGGCAAAGGGTTGGATGCTTGAAGAGTGCATGTATTACGTTAGTAAGTACCTTGAAAGAGTTCATGAAGAAGCTCCACGTGCATGGACCAACGAGTCTTCTTCAAAAATAGAAGATGAGGTATTATCAGGTAAGGGGGTTCCATTCTTACTTACATTTCAAGAAAAAAATGATGTTTCTACTTTTGTAGCATATAATAGCGAATGCATGCAAGCATTCCTTAGCGAGTACGAGGAACTTCAAAATCTCCGAAGTAAAAAGCGAAAAAACAAAAGATTTAGACGTAATCTCGATAATAATGAGATTACAGATATATCTTCTTTCATGGATTGGCTATATAGTCATTTGCAACGCGCCAACACAAATAATGAAGAAATTTCAGATGAGCAAAGAGAGCTAATGATAGGTTGTGAACGAAAGGTAATTTTATTAAAATAATATTTTAGTTTTTTCATAAATGTGTGCTAGTTTCTATTTACTAATTGAATTTATTTTGCAAGCTCGAATGTTCACTAATATGTGGGCTTTTGGACAGCATATTAGAATCAAAGCCATTGATTCTTTACGTAAAACAGAGGATTCTAGTATTGTTGCTTCTTTCAAGCAACTATCACGTGGTAGCTCAAAAGACACGAACCTTATAGATAGCGAACTTGATTACGTAGGAACTATTGTTGGTATCTACGAAATTTCATTTGGTACATTCAAACATGTAAAAAAGTTAATTTTTTTTTATAGAGTTAGTTATTTTTTAAAGCACCTAATAATGGGTTTTTGTTGTTATATATTTTGATAGGTCATATTGAAGGTTGACTGGTTTCGAGCGGAGTATAAAGGTAGTAATTCCACATTAAGAAAGGAATTATCTGGGTTTTGGGCAATTGATTCTTCCAAGGTATTTCGATCTACTAAAGAACCATATATTCTTCCTAGGCATATTGAACAAGCATTTTTTTTATAAAAACCCAGATGCTCATCCTTGGTGGCAAGTCATTCATGTGCAACCTAGAGGTAGGTCATTGTTTGAACAGTTTATTGTTAGAGAGATCGAAGAAAGTCCTCTTGATGATTCAGCATCAGATATAGATACATCAACACTTTGAGTAGTGGTGCCTAAGTTAGATATAATTCAGTCTTTTTGGATCTTTATAAAAACCCTAGTGATTCCATAGATCTTACATGCAATTTATTGAAAGCTTTGGTACACAGTTGAATCATATTTCAACACCATTTTGATACCAACACTTGGCACACTTTTCCAATGCCTAGTTCAGAAAAACGAGGGATTCAAGCATATGTTTACTAATATATCTCCAGATTTTAAGAGAACTAGAAGAGCATAATCTATCCACTTATTTCTAATTCTAGTTTCCACTTTTGCTATCCTCTAGCTCCGTATTATCTTATTAATTATCTTGTATATGATCATCTTTGTGCATGAATTCATCAAAGAGGCCTATACAATTTATTTATGCCATATTGCTCAACCAAATAAATTGAAAATATTCATTATCTTCTATCCTAACATATTTTCTTACCCTTGGTTGCAATATCATTGAGGGCTTTACCAACCCTCTAGTGAAGCGTTTATACACTTATTCTAGAATTCTTGTCTCTATTGCTGTTTAGTTAACATTCTTTAGTGATTTTTTAGCTACCTTTATTAAATTTCTATATTTCATCATTCATTCTTTCTCTAACTTCCCATCAGGCTAGCGACAATATGTTTCATTTTGCTTGGACTTGCCTTGATTATAGCTAATAATATTTTCTACAGTATGTATTTTCTATTGTCTATATTTTCTTTTCTTAGTTCTCCATTTTCTTCTTTTACTTGTATTTCAAGTATTCCCATCTCTCCTTCAATGAAGCCATTCTCATATCAAATACTCTAGGAATTTGTTGAATTTCTTATTGCGTTTTCCTTTTCTTTTGGTGCTTCGCTTTTCTCTTTTCCTCTTCCTATTCCTTGGCTGTTTTCTTATGAGAAACCATTGACAGTAGCTTTTATGCCCTTTGACTTCCCAAAATCGCAAGAAATTGACATATATGAGAGTCTCATGTTTTGATCCTTGTTAAGATTCAACGAGTGACCTTGAAAGAGATGTTACTGATCATAATATTCACAAAAGCATGTTGACATTTTTGGTATTGGTCTAGGTTTTGAGCATGGCATTTGATGAGGTTGTCTCTTCCACATTATATCAATGTGTTCATGGTTGTTTCATTTTCGGTTTGGCTCTCTATGATGAAGAGTCTTTCGGGATATACATCACATTCATAGTGTTTAGAGTCATGGTACTTTGAAGCATACTAAAAAGTCGTTCCTATTTTCTCTAGGTAACATCTTTTTTCTGAGGAAGTCTTTTGGTATCCCTTGTGAAATATTATCAAGATGTTCTACCCATGGTTGGGTTAACTAGCATGATCGATTTTCACTTCTACATGCGTTCATGATGCAACAATTTTGGGTGCTGGAGCTTTTTGTCTCAATACTTTTCTAGCTTGATCATGATTTCTTGGCTCACATCTAGGCCTTGATTTTGTGTAGTAAGGCTCTCTATAATATTCTCTATGGTGGTCCCTATAGATATGATATGTCTAGTTTCGTATACAATCCTAGGTTTATAGGTTAGTCTCTAAGGTCTTTGTTACAAATTGGTTTTTTGTACATTTTTTCCATAGTTATAACACTACAAGGAATACGGGCGTATAGCGACGGTTAAGGCGACAAAATTTCGTCGCTATAAAATTGCAACATGCGTCGTAATTAGCGTCGCACGTAGACCGTCGATTAAACGACGAAGTGAACGACGTTTTTTGCGACAGGTGGCGCGACGGGGTGCGACGCTCCCATACAGCGTCGCTAACACAACGCATTTAAAAGCGTCGCATAAGCGACGCTCTTTTACATCGCATAAGCGATGCTTTTTTACGTCACATAAGCGACAACACTTTGCGGTTGCATAAGCGACGCTAAAACAAGTCGCTTATGCGACGACGGGTAGTATCGTTTACATGACGGTCTATTGATGGACAAAAATTAAAACGTTGGAGGCTCTTCGATCGGCATTTTCACGCATCGGATCGAAGAGCTCTCCAACATTCGCAATTGCGCTGCGCTTACGAGCTGAAGCAAGTATATGCAGAATTGTTGTTTTGCCTAAGCTCTCTTTTATTTTCTCCCTCTGTCTCTGTTTCTCTCTTTCTACATCTTTCTCTCTTTGAATTCTCTCTGTCTCTCTCTCTCTTTCTCTCTCTCTCTCTCTCTTTCTCTCTTTATTGCACGTTATTCAAGAAGCTAACCAAGCAAAAAGTATGGATAACTATTGTAAGTACAATTTCTATTCTTTGTATATCATTTGAATTGTGTTATTTTCATTAGATAGCATACTCACACTTATTGATATGCACCTATACACTTATACATGATGAAGATGCACTTTCACACATATACACATATACACATGCACATACACACACATATATACACAGATAGAATTCCTCATGATAGTGTTGCTTTTCAGCATATTGATTCTACATGGCCTGAATTTGCACAAAATCCATAGAATCTAAAGTTAGGAGTTGCATTAGATGGGGTTAATCCATTCTCCATGAAATCCAGTAAATGGTCAACATGGCCAGTGGTAGTAATAAACTATAATCTTCTGCCATATCTTAGCATTAAAAAGGAACATTTAATGCTTTCACTTTTAATTCTAGGCAAAAGACAAGTTAAAGATATGAATATATATCTTGCTCCTCTCATTGACGATCTTCAAGAGTTATGGAGAGGTATTAATGTCATTGATGTATCAAAAAGCATCAATGAAAGACATCTTACGGTTCGTGGTATTGTGGCTTGGACTATTCACGATTTTCCAGGATATGGTGTTTGTTCAGGTATTGATGTAATTTTTTTTACTCAATATGCATGTAAATAAATATGATTTAATGTAATTATATTTTTATCATTTTCCATGATGCAAGAATATCTACTAAGGGTTATAAAGCTTGTCCATATTGTGGTGATTGGTTGAGATCAATCTTTAGTAAGAATCTCAACAAAAATATTTATCTTCGACATCAACGATTCTTGCCTGATGATCATCCATTAAGATCTAAAAGAGAAGCAATACATTTTAATGGAAAGCTTGAAACATGTCAGTGTCCAAAACCTATGACGCCTATGGATTGGTATAAAAAATGGATAGATGGACCTCTGATAGATCCAGAAGCAGAAATCTTCAGTGATGATTTAGATAATGAGTATGTGAACAGAGGTAAAGGAAAATTGGCACTCGCAGAGAACATATCAATATGGTATTCTTTGGACTATTGGAAAGAGTTAAAAGTATGTCATCTTCTTGATCATATGCATATATTAAAAAATATTGGTTATTCACTATGGCAGCATCTTCTTGGACTAAAAGATACCACAACATCAAGGAATGATTTGAAAGATAAAAAATCCAAACCAAAGTTATGGCTAGTTTTTGATAGACATCGACAAGAAACGACTTATGCACCTGCTTCTTGGGTACTTACAACAAAAGTGATGCAGACTATCAACAATAGAATTCAATTGATTAAGACTCCTACAGGATATGGAGCATCTTTTCAAAACATGTTTACTATGGATGGTAAGAGCTTATCTGGGTTAAAGACCCATGACTGGCATAACTTTTTGAAACTTATTTTACCTTTGTTTATCGATGGATGTACAACGAAAGGAGTACGAGATGTGATCTATCATCTTGGATCACTTATAAGGTAATTATGATACTTTTATATTTAATATGTATGAATATTATCTTTTATTTTTTAATTAACTTATTTATAATTGTTTTTATGATATGTATAGGTGGATTACATCCAAAGAGATTGACAAAAACTCAATCCCACAAAAAAAACGTGAATGCAAAGAGCTATATGTTTGATGGAGAGAGAACTTCCTACTTCATTTTTTGATATTCAGGTTCATTTATTAGTCCATCTTGTAGATGAAATAGAGATTGAAGGTGTTGTCAACACTCGATGGATGTTTTGGGTCGTATTAAAAGGTTATGTGTGACCCGTTCCTATTTTCTCTAGGTAACATCTTTTTTCTGAGGAAGTCTTTCGGTATCCCTTGTGAAATATTATCAAGATGTTCTACCCATGGTTGGGTTAACTAGCATGATCGATTTTCACTTCTACATGCGTTCATGATGCAACAATTTTGGGTGCTGGAGCTTTTTGTCTCAATACTTTTCTAGCTTGATCATGATTTCTTGGCTCACATCTAGGCCTTGATTTTGTGTAGTAAGGCTCTCTATAATATTCTCTATGGTGGTCTCTATAGATATGATATGTCTAGTTTCGTATACAATCCTAGGTTTATAGGTTAGTCTCTAAGGTCTTTGTTACAAATTGGTTTTTTCTACTTTTTTCCATAGTTATAACAATATTGATCATCTCTCCATAGTTAGTGTAATAGTTCCTCTATTATATAGGCATTAATGTGTTGGGATAACCTAGGTTTTGTGAATAAAACCTTAGTCATACTGTATTTAGTGTACAAACAATTCTCCACAACCCATATCCTCTTATCTTAGAGTCACCATGACCTTATGTGGATGTATATATGTCATTGACCTAATGAGTTAAAAGTATGTGTGACACATTATTTCCTCTTTCGATTCAAGGATAATCAAATGTGTCTCCTAGTGAGGCAATTTGTTTCCTTTTGCAATTTTTCAATGGGAGCATAAGACATTTCGAATCTGATGTACATGATCATGATGTGCTTACTAATGAGGAGACAACAACTATTGATGAGATAACATCCATGCAAAGATTTTTGGTGCAAATGGTCAGAGATAATGAGATGCACCTTTGTGTTATCATGCTAACACAAGGTTCAATGGTGCTTCCTTTCCATGTGATTGTTTTGTAGTGTCTCTCTCTATCCTTTATAATGAGAAGGAGCATATCTACTTTCATCAAGAACAAGGGTAAAAAATTTTGATGCATGTTGTGCAATCTAAATATGATGGTTTTAGGAGGTCTTTATGTTATTTACATTCTTGAGAAATAAGCATGATGGTTGTATTTATTTCTATAAAGGTAGCCCTGTAGCGCACAATGCCCCACCATACATGTCCTCAAAGACCTTTTTAATTATATTGCAATGGTTGTGGAACATCTCTTTCAAGATTGTCCCAAGAAACCTTCCAGAGCATCATCAACGAGTCATATCAATGTGATTGAAGTAATTGAGTCTCGACATAGTAACAAAGAGTGCATGGTATTTTTGAAAGCTATAATAAGAACCTTTTCAATTCAAGCCTCAACTTTGGAGAAAATTTGCTGCTTAACTTAAAATTTAACTCTCAATCAATCTTCTCAATTAATCACCTATCATAGTTAGGTGTGATAAACCCTATTTTCTAGAAAAAGAGTAATCAATCATTTGGGGAGTTTTTAAGACGAGTTTGTAATATGTGACATATTGATACCAAACAATAGTGAGGATGCTGATTTTGCTTCTACACCAAGGTTTGATGACTCATAATCCTTCTGATATCATGGGCTTACAATGCATAAGATTATCTGGTGTGAGTAGCATCGAGGAAAGATGCTCATGAAAATCTCTTAGAAAAACATAGAAAGGAAAATCAACATATATACACAATTTTTTTTTTACTTTCTTAAGCATACTAGACTTGTTCCATTTATTTCATCATCTTGCAACATAGTGAGGATAATGAAGATAGGATACCGGATAGACAAAGTAGCAAGGAGTTCTTCTTTAAGTCTCTGTTATTCCATTGAATCCTCTCTAGCGTTTGGGGATGTTCATATTGCACAAACATAATGGAAGAAATAACCTATTATGAAACATAATCAAGACCATGGATTTCGTTATATTACTCATCTTTCTAGGTAGACTAGGATGTATATTTAACATACTACACTAGTTCTATAGTCATTTTGCTGCCAACCCATGGAAAATAATACATGTTAAGATTTGAAGTTCATGGGTGAGTAAATCACTCAAATCATCCCAATTATCTTTATTAGAGAACATGTGGAAAGTGGAAGTGATTCTAACTCAATGCAAGGAATGCTTTTTTTGTTAGAAAGATCGAGCAAAAGTACTCTATCAAGCTTGTATACACATGTAGTTATCAATGAACTTATATTGATGAGTTGAAAATTGAAGAAAAGCCTACACGGAAGGACACAATCTTATATTAAGAGGTCACGATTATGCAAGTGGAGACCAAAATCATTTGCAATGTAGATTTTTGTTATGTTCAGCCTTTGGAGAACTCTTGAAGTATATGTGTCCTTAGAAACGGTGCATGATTCTTGCATAACTCTAAGAGAAGCAAAACCATGTTGGTTATGCATCAATGCATGGATTAATAGAAGATTAATTTGTGCATGCAATGCTCTTTGTCTGTCTTATGATTAAAAGTTCCCGAGAGGAGAAAGATGAATGCAATTTGTAGCTTGGAGTGATGAGGTATGATTCAACTCACTAGTACTAAATCAACCTACCATCACTTGGAACTTTTGAATTACTTCATAAAATTCTATATAGTGCAATAAAACACCCTATGTGCTTTGAATCATCTCACAAAATAAGTTTATGTAAAAGAGACTATCCAACTTGAGAAGTGATTGTAAGAAACCTTATATTTATGGAAAGAGAGATCAACTTCAAACACTCAATGCTCTCAGCATGATTACAATTGATCTAATTCCTCTTATAAGACATTTTCTAATAGTGTGAAGGCTCTATTGTGCACAATAATTGGAATTATAAACAAGGCATGCTCCGATTAAGAGCTTAGCACCATCAGGAGGTCACCACGACTATTTAGGGAGTAATAGGAATAGACCTCAATGCAAAGAAATTGCTCCGCACAAAGAAGGAGAATCCAAATCACACAAAACTTGGAATTGTGCATGTAGAAACTAATACCTCTCTAATGCGTCCTTACTCATGAAGCTTTGACTAGTGAGTTATGAAAACCAAACTCTACAATCCTGTTTCCTTGAAGACGATGACAGTGTGAAGAAGGGCAATGAGAAAGATGAAGATGTAACTTGAATGTATATTCATCTATCATAAAGTACAAGTATTGGAGTGGTTATATACACTCCTTAGAGTCTCCTTGTGGTTTTCCATGACTCCCAACAACCAGATTGAATTCAAATGATTCACGGGATGAATTTTTTGAGACTCATTCTCTTTTTCCTATAAAATAGGAAATGAGGATTTCAAATTCAAATTTGACTTGAATTGTTGGTTGAACACCAAACTTTTTGCCCATGGCTTTTAGGTCTTTTATTTTCGTCCTTTAATAAGAGTAAAGAACGAAATCTCTAAATAATCATGGATATTTTACAAAGATAGAAAAACTCATGTATCATCATAAGACTATGGTTCACTCCAAGAATGAACTTGTTCTATGTGAAATTCTTCTTCCAAACATGGAGAAAGCTTGACGTCCTAATAGCCTCCCCCTCAAGCTAAAGCATTCTTGCGTCTTCAATCTTGATTGACTTGAATACCTGCAAAGCTTTACTCCATCTAGAGCTTTGGTCATCATATATGTCACTTGCATATTTCTTCGAACAAATGACACATCAATGTCCTTTAACATGCGTTTTTCTCTAACAAAATGGTAATGAACATCTAGATGTTTTGTTCTTACATGATATAAAATGTTTGCTACTAAATGCATTGAACTTATATTGTCTCCAAATAGGTGAGGTTTGGAAATCAAAAGTCCGAAGTCTCAAATATAGATCTTTTAATCATATAGCTTCTTGTGTGGCTATTATGAAGCATTTGTACTTAGTTCAATTGAGGAAAGTGCTACTCAAGGTTGCTTCTTGGAAATCCAAGAAACAAGCTTTGATCATGCAAATACTAGGAGACCTTATGTACTTCTCCTGACATCCTTGGATCTTGTCCAATCAACATCTAAAAAGTTTGAGATCCAAATTAGATATGTAATAGTAGAATATACCTTCATTGATTCTACCCTTTAGATATATGAGCAATATTTAATCTGCATCCATATGTGGCTTCCTTACAGAGGGAATAAACTAACTAAGCACTCTAACACTATAACAAATGTATGGTCTTCGTATTACAAGTCTTTAAAACTCCTTTATATCTTCAATATGTTCACCGTCATAAACAATAAGTTTATAATTCATCTCCATAGGTGTTCCTACAAGTTTTCCATTCTCTAGTTTGAATTTTTTTTCAATTTGTACACCAATATGGAACCTATTACCTTTGTGTTGGTTTGCATAGGAAGCAACTCCCATGTGTCCATCTCTTTAAGGGATTCTATTTGTTCTTGCATGGCTTTCTCCCAATTAAGATTATCTTGGGCTTCTTCATATGTTGATGTATCTTCTAAAACTAAATCTTTTGCCAAATAGATGGTATGTTTGGTTACAAAAGTAGACTCATAACCATACCTTCCAAGTTGACTTCTTTCCCTTGTTGATAGTCTAGGAGTGTGCTTGGGGCATTCTTGACATTCTTGCATGTTGGCCTTCCCTCTAGATTTCCAAAGTTTGTAATCCCTTTCCTTACTCATCTTGTTCATCTTATGGTTCACTTCTAGAGCTGCACACTTTTGCATCATGCTTATTCTCTAATGGAAGAAAATTAGTATCAAGATCATAGGGTGACTTTATCTTTTGCTTGTCTTCTTCATACCATGACCTGTGTTTCCAAATACAACATCCCTAATTGTAGTGATTTTTTTTGTGGTTGTATTCTAGAATCTATAGCCCATTTGATTTGATTCATTTCCAATGAAGAAATCTTGGTTGTTCTTTCATCTAATTTTGGATGTCCTCTAATTTTGTTCTTTCATCTAAGATACACATTATAGGTAGAGGATGTCCTCTATTGAGTGAAATCAATTTTTCCATTATGACTTTGTTGATGCTCTTAGTGAGCATGGGTGGGGGGGTGTTACATCCAAACCTCAAAAGGTAGTGTCAAAAGGTGGTTGGAATAGTGTATGTTTTGATCGGCCCCATGCTTGTCATCGATATTCAATCACACCTTAATGCCTAGAATCCAGTTTTACTAAAAAATGATCCCAAGCATCCACATCCTGCACAAGGTCTATGTCAAGCATCAACTTCCTACTAAATGTTGATGCCAAGCATTGAATTTGTGGTGGATATTGATGCCATATATCACTTCTATGCATAAGCTATCTATCACCTTATGTCCATTTGAATAATGATAGGTCACAAGGATCAACTGTCTATTGTTTAACACCACAGAAACATTGTCACTAAGATTGGGTCTTGTTTTGGAGAAGCCCCCAAGGAATAAGCAGGGTGGTGAGGCCATGGAGGATTTCCCAGCTACATTTCTCAGTCACATACAGGGGAAAATGCATGAGAGTTCAAGAATTAAAGTGACTAGGATTATGTTTGATGAAGATTTCTCTGGAATCAAAATGTTTTCAAATCGAGTTGACCCCCTCCATACGTTATACAATACTATTATTTTATGAGGATGTACATACCCTTTGTAACATAGGCCCAAGAAAGCATTCACAATTTTAATAGTAGATATTTCTTAAATCTTTTGAATGAGCGGCTCTATTAATGAAAATGATCCATTTAAGCATCCACAAACTCTGAAGATGTTTAAGGATTTCACAGAGCTTACACTCTCCCCATTGTGGAGGATTGTTATCTTCCACAATAGAGATTATTCTTTCTCTGTGTCAACAACGTTAAAGTCTAGATGTCCTGCTATTGAGTTTCTAACTTGGTATGTATGACTTCGTATTTTATATTGTAGTTCTAAGCTTTGAACATTGATGCAGGGTCAATACAAACATTAATAATATGCTTAGCCATAACTTTTCAAGTGCAATTGAGTGCTTTATTGTTGGAGTTTATGATGAGGTCAATACAAAGCATGTAAGGGAGCAGTATAGTAAGAATGGGCTTCTAAACATTTTCATGCTCCCTACTATAACAAAGAAGCTAATGCATGTGGTTGGGGACAAGACACTTGTGATCCCCTATCAAAGGCCACAAAATTAATTATGAAGCTTATTGACCTCTTTATCAATGATGATGACTGGATATTATATTTGCTCTCTAGAACAAGTGGTCAAACTTTCATGTGGATTTTTGAGTGAGAATGATGGGAGAAATTCTAATTCAAATGTTTTTTTATAGATATCATATTGGCATGCCCATTGAAAATGTTTAGGAAGTGCATAGTAGTGGAGAAGGATAATGCTCAAGTCAGTTTCATTCAAATGCATAAAAATGGGCTGAATGAGTGTCTAGATGAAGACCAAAACGTGGATAGAAAGCATACTGACAACAAAGAGAGATTCCAACCTACATCAAGGGAGCCCGTGCCACCATTAAGAGATGATCTAGGAGAGATGGCTGAGTTGGATGAGCCAAATACCATGGAAAAGGCAGGAGTGTGATCAGATCCTATTGTAAATTGATCCATTGGCTTCTTGTAGAAGATATATATAACTCATTTTTAAACTAAATGAGAAGTCAGATTCATAACACTTGGTCTTGTGCTAGTTGTATAACTTCCTTTGTCTTTTCCTCTGGGCTGATGTGGGTTTGCTTTATGCGAAGATGATTATAATGTGATGCTTTTTGTTCACTAATCTCTTGCAACTTGTCTTTATTTTTCAATTATGTATTGAAATGACTATACAAGTTTTGCCCCATTGTTTATATGTTTTATAGGGGTTTTTCTAACATCTAATTTGTGGCATGGATTTAAAAGCTAAGTATTAAGTGAGTGGCATCCCCACTTAACGTCAGCATATGGGCTTGTTTTGTAAAGAATAGCCCTCATGGAAGGGGATTTTTCTGGCTTATCCCATTTTTGCCTTCAAGTATGATTAGAGGGATTGGCTGAAGTATTTGAATAACAAAATGCACCCCTTTTCAAGCTCAAATCAAAGGATACATTTGCATATGCATTAGGAAACGAGAAAGTACTTAAATTATGCATGCATATTTTGTTGTTTCTATGCATATTTTGTTGGTTCTATGAATATTTTGCACAGAAACAAAGGAGAACATGACATAGTTCTCGTTTGTTATGTCTCACTGTTCTTTTTATTTATATTAGCTTTCTTTTATGCTGTCTATAAATGCTTATGTATAGGATACTCTTCCATTTACTGACAATTATTCTTCTAGCAATTGACCACTCAATCCTGAAGTTGAAATTTTTTATACTACTCCACTCCAACAACATGAAGGGATTCATTATTCTCATGAATAGAGATTATTTTAGTCTCTTGAACATACATTGAAGATAGGATTTTATTACTCTATCACAACGTGCATCATATGATTCGAGTTAAGTGGTGACCATGGAAGTTGAGGTTGGAGATGGAATTGCCATTAAATATTTGCATGTCCATCCAAGCCAAATGGAAACGACTATATAAAGAGGTGCCTACCTAGGGTAAAGATACTTGTATACATGCACAAAGGAGTATATATAGTTTTGTAGAGAACGTTTTGTGCACTATGATCATATTGGTGAAAAAACCATTTTTCAAACTCGACAAGGAAGCCCCTACTAGTTGGTGCTAGCGGAGAAGGTAACCTAGATTTCTTGGGTGGACTTGGAATAGTGATTGTTTGCTCAGTTGTGCTTAGAGCTTGTATATTCCATAGCCACCTTGGAAAGGAACTATTATTACTCTACTATTGCACGTCTCTTTTTGCTTCTCTCTCTCTCTCTTTGAGTATGCGTTATGTGTTCAAGTTGTAATTTAAGTTTGTATGAGTGAGGTCATGTGTATTAGTGAGTTTTATGCATGTGTTCGTATCTAGTTAGTGAGGTATCCAGGCCGAAACATGCATAGTGCACTCCTAAAAGAACCACCAACATATTACCATCATAGAATGTGGGATGATACCAATGTAGGAAAAGAGGAATATATCTAGTAGATGTATGCCTCGACATGTAATCAAGAGGAACGCAACTTTTTTAGCACGTACTTGTGTCGACCATTCCTATGAGTTAGGAAAAGCAAATCTACTCATCCACATTGACATACATACATGATTATTCTCTAAATTTTAGAAAACCACAAGTTTTAGGTTTAAATTAGTACGAATTCGTGGTCTTGGAGTGGAAGCAAGCAATCCTTCCTGTGCGAGAGTGTGTCTTCCTTCCTCCTTAGTTTCGTTATCCACAACTATTCACGTGCATAGGTAGCGTTGAAACTATCAAGCTTTGATATATTGGTATATATTCTTCATCATTATTCATCCATCTTCTGTAGACTTGAAGTCATTTGATAACTAGTGCAGTTCATGAAACTTGTTTCAAGCCTTGGGTTCAGTGTTTATGTATACACCAAGTAAATGTAATTAAAGTGGAGTGTAGTTAGTATGTGCCTTGTTCGATGTGTAATTCTACAGGCTATAATGCATGAATCTTTTATGTGAGTATGGAAAATTACCATTTTGTGTGATAGTAAGACCTTTAAAGAGAATTGACTTCGGATTTAAGTCTAGGATTGTGGAGTTGTGGATGCAATCATCTTTCATGCAGGCATATTAGTTTTAGAGGGAAGCACAAAAATTAAGTACAAGTTTGGAGATCCCTCTTGATTGCACAAACTATTATTATACTAAACTCCATGGAAGTGCAGGTTTTGACTTTCTTTCTTTCTTATTGTTAAAGTATGTCTTTCAACACAGTTTCTCACTCCAAATCAAAGTCGAACTTCTAGCGAAAAGTGTGGTTCCGCTCCACATTCCATTACGAGTGTGTTGAGTAGTCATCGAATAGCAATGCACTTCACATGATTGTTGACTCGGTGTCTTACAAACATAAGAGGACCTTGCATTAAGACCATAGAGGCCTTAGAAACTCGTGAATGTGTATCAAAGTTGGAGGGCTTGTCTTGTTTGAAAGAAACTTACTCTTGCATCAATAGTCTTCAGGGTCCTATAATTTCTAACAATTGAACTCTATGTTTTATTCTTCAGTTCTAAAAAGTCAGGATTATCTTTCAATTTTTCCGTAGGCATTAGTATCTCCTTTGCGGATATAATAGAACCTAAGTACTCATTTTTTTTTGTTTTTTTTTTTTACCACACCTACTCCTCTTAGTAAAAGGTTGACATACATATCTTCTCCTTACTTAAAGAAATTCAAATATCATGAAATAAGATGAGCATGATATCTTAGGCTAGGGAGAAACGATGTCCTCCATCTATTGATTCAAAACTTTCCCACGAATTTTTGACTCCAAAGAACATGATATTGAATTTGAAAGCCATGCTCAATTTTGTTGATTCTAATATGTTGTTATCTCCACTTCAAATCAATAATTATGAAGATAGATAGTATATGTAATTGATTGAATAACTTCTTTTCAAGCTTTAAACTATCAATTATTCTTACCTATCAATGCATAGAAAGCAGTTTACTTAATGCATGGTGACTAACTGGGAAGAATTTATCCTTGATTAAAAAAAACCTTCAATTCCTCTTTAAGCTCTCTCAATTTTTCCAAATCTTCTCCTAAGGAACTTTGGTTCTTCCTTAAGCCTTGACTCATAGGCTTTTAGAGTAGCAAATAAATGGAACTAAGCAAAATTCTGAGCTCACTCATGAGAGGTTATTTCCAATGGGCATTAACTAGAGAGCCTGTAACGATATGATGGTTAAGAAGAATTTCCGTTCATCCAAAAATAGGTACGGTACTTAAGTCAGATCGCATGTACACATCGAATCAGGACGCACACAACTGAAGGGAAAGATAATCTTGAGTCATCAAAGCTGAGGAACATAAGATATATAAGCCGATCGTGAGACATTACAGAATCTTGAAGACTATTGATACAAGTGAAAATCGCTTCTGAAGAGGAGAGTCCGCTAGTAGACACTACTAGTGTCTTAGGCCTCTATTGTCTGTGTGCAAGGTCGTCTTCAGCGATCATCCCCAATGTACATTGCCATTCGATAGAATTTAGTATGCTTGGCAATGAGCTCGTGAAGCTCGTTTCCTGATTTTCAAAGAGAAGCCTGATCTTATGATCTACATGTCCCATTAAAATCATGACAGGCTTGAGCCTGCACGAAAGATGAGTGGATGCATGGAGGAGTCGGTCCACAAGCGGACTTCAAAAGAAACAAAAATTCAAAAAAAAAAATGAAGAAAGAAAGAAAGATGAGTCAACGCACGAGCCTGCACTGAAATCGAAAGTCAGCGGTATCAGAAATTCAACACTGTGTTCGCCAATTCTCCACTTGAAAATGAAAGGGGGATCTCCGCATCCTTGAAGCAATCGCAATCGCAGATCGTGCTTTGATCCCACAACTTTTGTGGGCGTGTGTGTACGCGTAGCGATCGCAGCGCTCACAAGCTGGTAGGTCCGCAGCGATGATGAACAGAGATCCATGCAGGAGAGGTAAGGTCGACCAATTCTCCACTTGAATCCTTCTTCTTCATTAGCTTCTTCTTCTTCTTCATTAGCTGATATTTATGCACAATGAAAATGACAGGGGATCTCTCCATCCTTGAAGCAAGCGCAATCGCAGATCGTGCTTTGATACCACAACTTCTTTGTGCGTGTGTGTACACGTAGCGATCGCAACGCTCACAAGTTGGTAGGTCCGCAGCGATGATGAACAGAGATGCATGCATAAGAGGTAAGGCGGACCAGCCGTGCTGGATGCGCGAATTTCTCTAGTATTCGAAGAAATCAAAGAAAGCACATGCGCATCTATGGCAAACACCATGTTATCAGTCGAGATGCATCACCATCACCACCACACTGCTCATTCTCTTCCATCTCTACAATATCTATGGACCATTATTATTATTATTTTTTTTTTTTTTTTGAAGAAACAAGGAAAATTTAAATTAATGGTGGCCATATACAAAGTGCCTTGGGCAGGAGACACCTGTCCCAGAGGACAATTTACAAGTAGTAGTACATGTCTAGCCTTTTACAAGAGTACTATTCAGCTAACAGTTTTTTCCATCTAGAGGGAGAATTTTCAGACAAAATCTTGAAGACATCATAGTTATTACAAGAAGCATCTTTGATTCTCCTAATACAGGATAGAGAAGCATTTTTCAGAATAAGAGGCAAAGTGATAAGGTAGTTCCTTTTTCTGCTACCAAATGTAGCCTCATTCCTACTAAGCCAAATGTACCAAAGAATGTAGCCCCTCCAAATATTCCACAGCAAAATATCCAAGTGATTACAGCAGCCAAGAATAACTTCCATTTTACTAAGTTTGGGGAGACCATTTACTAGCAGATACTTCTCCACAGCAGACCAGAAGTTTTTAGCATGATGACATTCAAGGAAGAGGTGTGAAACATCCTCCACAAGGCCACAAAATATACAGGATCCACCACTATTATAAATTTTCCTGATTTTATTACCAGTCCAGAGGCCATGGTGTAACATCCTCCATTGAAGAAAAGAATGTTTGCTGCAATCTGGAAAGGCCCACAGGGCTTTGAATCTGTAAGACCACTAGTGTGTAGACCAATTCACCTGCCAACTAGAGTTGAGCTTCTTCAAGATTTGATCAGCAGAACCTCTGTCATGTTTGAACTGTTTGAAGATGACATTAGCAACATCCACCAGATCAACTGTTTTCCTATGCCACCTGTCCTTCTTTTCCATCAGCAAGATTCTGTGCTTTTGAATTACCTACAAGCAAGACATAGATAGATTAGTGCTAGAAAGGATTTCTTGTGCAGTCCTTACCCTAGCTCTACACATGTAGTTGTTCCAAGTAGTAATTCCAGCTTTGTGGCATTTGTGTTGCTTGATTGACAGGCTGTTTTTTTCACGATAAGCAAGCCAACCCAACCATGGAGACTCCTGCAAATAAAATTGAAGAGAACAGGCAAGTTCATTGGTGAGTTTAAAAGAGTTTTTAGCTTTGAACCAGGCCCTCCACATTCTGCAAACTAAGGGACTACCAAAAGGGGTGATGGGATGAGGGGAAGTTATAATGTCCCAAAGGTTGAGATTTTTCCAGGCCCTGTAGTCAGAAAGACAGAATCTAGCAGTATTTCTTTTCAGAAGACACGCCCAAACATCATTACAGTCAATACATCTCAGAATCCATTTAGAAGCTAAGTTGTCTGCCATTTTCACAGGATTAATAATGCCCAATCCACCTTGATGTTTAGGGAGACAGCACACTTTCCAGGCCACTTTGGGGACTTTTTTTTTATCAGACTTGCTTCCCCATAGGAAGTTCCTGGCTAGACTGATAACCTGTCCAAGTTGCTTATTAGAAGGAGACCAACAAGCCAGGAAATAGACCAATTTTGGAAGAATGTAATGATTTAGAACAAAAGTTCTATGAGGGAGGGAGCTATTAGTATCATACCAGTATGTCAAGTGTTTTTTAAACCTTTCAACCACCCAATCCCACCTTTGAGCAAAAGAAATCTGGAAACCCATGGGAATCCCCAACAATCTAAAAATCTCTCCATCTTTGATAATGCTGCATCCAAGTCTAGAAACACATTCAGGAGTATAATCATTAGAAGCTTTAAATCCAGTTTTGGAATGGTTAACTTTGGAACCACTAGCAAGACAGAATATCTCTAAACATTCCAGGAATTTGTTCACAGAAAGATCATCAGCATTTAGCATAACATTAGTATCATCAGTAAACATTTGAAGCCCAAGAGGGGAAGGGGAGTTAATCACATTGATCCCTTTTATAGTACCATTGTTCATAGCATCTTTAACAAGCCAACCTAAAGCATCACTAGCAATAGCAAAGAGCAAGGGAGCAAGAGGACAACCTTGTCGTATGGATCTCCTAAGAGTAAAGGGATCAGATATGTGGCCATTGATGGCAACTCTAGAACAAGCATTGCCAAAAAGAGTGCTAATATTTCTGATGAGTCTTCTGCCAGCTCCCAAGTCTTGAAGAATTGGAGAATAAAATCCCATTCAATTCTATCATAAGCCTTGTCAAAGTCAATCTTGAAGAAATAAAAATTTTGGCCCAGGTCTTTAGCATTGTCTATGCCTTCCCAAAGAGAAATGATAGCATCAAGGATGTATCTACCTTTGATGAATCCTTTTTGCTCAGGGAGGATAAAGTGTTTCATCATGGGACTGAGTCTTCTGGCTATGGTGGAAGCTATAATCTTGTAGATGGTGTTGAGGCAAGTGATAGGTCTCCAATTATTGAGGTCATCTTTATTTCCCCTTTTGTGAATGCGTCTGATTACTCCAGTGTTTATGTGACAAGGGAGAAATCCTTTGCTAGAAGCCTCTTCCCACACCAAGAGAATATAAGGAGTAAGAAAATCACATAGAAGTATGAAGAATTCATTTGGCAATCCATCAAATCCCGGAGACTTACAGGGTTTCAATTTATAAATGGTATCTTTGATCTCACCGGCAGTGAGGGGCAGGTCCAGGATGGGAACCAGGCTTTCAGGAATCATTTTTTTTCCTTTTTAGAGCAATAGTAGCTCTGGCCCTCCGGATGTCCTCCCCCCACTTGGGAGTACCAGAGAAAACATCCATAAAGAAGCTTTTGGCCTCCTGTAGAGTCTCTTCAGTATTTAAAGTGTGACCACCTTCTTTCTTTTTGAAATTGGGAATGAAGTCCCTGACTTTATTTTTTTTCAAAAGAGAGAACATATGGTTGTTGTTCCTGTCCATTTTCTCACTCCGAAATTCTTTTGATGAGGCAAGGGAGTAACTAGCTTCAAGATAACTTTCCTTGCACAATCTCAAATGTAACCTTTGAAACTCTTGAGAAGTAACATCTAGAGCTTTAAGCTTATCCACAATAGCTCTATATGTTATAGCTCTACACTCTTTGGATTTTTTCTTAAAGTGGGTAAAAACCACCTGCACATCTTTAACCGCTTTTTCCCAGGCCTTACCAGGAGAACTAGTGTTTTTCAAATGGTGGGAAAAAATCCTTTTAGACTCAGCTCTAATGCAGGAGACCTTGAGAAGGTTAACATCAAGATGAGGCCAACCAGACTTAAAGGAGGGGTTACCTGTTCTAATGTTGACAATAAGGGGTTTATGGTCAGTCATCAGGAGGGAATGATCAATATGAGCACTAACCTCCCAACATTTTTGCAAAATATTATTGTTGACATAGCATCTGTCTAATCTAGCAGTCGTGTAGGAAGCACCAGACTGTTTATTGGACCAGGTAAAACCAGAATTTTTAGAAGCATCCACAAATTCATGCAGGTTACATAGGTTTTTCCAAGCATTTTTTTCAGAACCAAAAATAATATTACCTTTACACTCCCATCTGTCTTTGATACAGGTGACCATGTTAAAATCCCCAATCATGATGGAGGGACCTTGAATTTGACAGATCTCTTCCCAACATGATTTTCTAATCATACATTTATTGGCAGCATAAACAGAAATGATAGAAAGGTTATAGGGGTTACCCAGCCTGAAGCAGCACCATTGATTGGTGCAGCTAGAAGACTTATCAACCAAGAAGGGGGACAGGGATTTGCTGAGGCCAATCACTGCACCACCCTTATTATCCTGATGATTGGTGGAAAACCAGATGAATTTATTAGATAGAATATTAAGCTTGATTTCCAAGGATTTCCCACCAGTTTTAACCTCCTGCAGGCAAATAACTTCAGGAATTCTATGCAGAGACATAATCCAACTGTTGATCATCTTAGGTCTTACAGGATCTGTAAGCCCCTTCACGTTTATGGAAAGAATGGAAAGGTTAAACATCATAACAATTAAAAGATTCATTTCTTACTATTCTTAGCAGACTTTACCGTAGAAGATCTCACCGAGTCTTTCTTTCTTGGTTTACTTGAAGATGCCAGCTGGGTTGACATGTTTGTGTCCTGCATAAGAGGCATAGCTTCCTCATTAAACATTTCATTTTCCATAGTTTCCAGTTTGTTATGATCCAGAGCATCAAGTTCATGTCTGAAAATCTCAACAGAAAGATTAGAATTCTCTAGATTTTCCAGCAAAGGGATGGGATCAATCGAAAGCTTCCTTTCCAGGTCTTTTTGGGTATACAAGTCGATTACTTTGTTTCTTTTTCCTACCAGGGACCAACCGTTTACTAACTTATCCTGATTGTCCTTAGAATCACTAGCATTTACTTTGGTTGATTCTTCAACATTTAAGATGTTCTCTTTGGGACTTGAGTGGTGAAGGTTGTCAGCTGGGCTATCCTCAAAGGGGTTGTGCACCTCTTCTAAAAGAACTCCAAACATATTATCATTACTAGTCACTTTTTTTTTTCCTTTATTTAGAGTTTTTCTAGCAGGAGGAGCACTATTCTTGGTCACAAAATTGCCAATATTCTTATTTGAGTCTTCATTCACCAAAATTTTCTGAACCTGCAGTAAAGGACAATCTTTTATGATATGAACTTGCTTGTAGCAGTTATAGCAAGCATTTGGGATGTTTCTGTACAACACCTTTTGGGTGTGGAGTTTTTTCCCATTTGAGTCTTTGATCACAATGAAGGGCCTGATTTCAGAGGCTATGTCCACTTTTATGAACACTTGGGGGTCCCATCTCGGATTGATTATGCTATTTTTACTTTTTTGACCGAGGACCTTGCCAACCATCTTCCCTAAGCTCTCCACCCAAGGATAGAAATCTATGGGTTGTTCAGGGAACTCTACCCAAACAGGGATTTTTGTAGGCTTAGGGCCCTTAGGATCAAACCCTATATACCATTTAAAGAAAGACACTGGGACATTTCTGATTAGCCACTGGCCTTCACTAATGACTTGTAGGGCACTATTAGCATTTGCAAAAAAAAAAAAGGAAATAATTATTCAGACAGTATTGAATGTGTTTAACCATTAGACCTCTGGCTTCCCAGTGATGCTTAATCCAATTTTTCAGAGAATCTTGGGCAGGCCTAGGACCGTGACACAACCCTATGACCACTCTGTCTGTGAGGTGCTCATGCCAGTTGTCTAGTGAAGACTTATCAATGACCAAAGCAGCCTCTTCCTCTTCGGAGGGCAAGCTATCACAAATAATTTCATGAGGACTGTCGGAGAGCTTACCTTTACCCTTATTGGGAGAGGGAGCAGGATTGTTGTTACCAGTAAAGTGTTGCATGTCGAAGAAGGCTTCATCAAGCTTGGCTCTTGCCTTGGCCAAGTCCGCATAGGTTTTCTTCAAAGAATGAATCTCTGCGCTGCTCTACTGAAGAGACACAGGGAAGTTACTCGAACCAGCAACGAACTCCGCAGAAGAGCTCCCTTCTAGCTCTATCGTCCTGGGCTGTAGCATGCAATCCTTTTGTCCTTCACCCGGACACGACATCCCATTTCTTAGGGATTCAAACGGTGCCATGCAGAAAGAGAAAACCGGGCACGCGAGCACAGAGGAAGCTCCTCCCCCTCTGGGTGGGGGAGGAGAGGAGAAGACTCCGACCCGCGAACCCACGAAGCAGAGCACCCTCTCAGTCCTCTTCGTTTCCAAGTATTACTAAGGAGGAACCTTCTCTCTATGGACCATTATTGACTGGGCGCACATACTCAAGACATCTTCAAAGGCTTAATATGATGAGAATGATAATTCCAAATCATTTTGGCCTCTATTCCCATTGTTGCGACCACTACACATGCAACTAGTACTGCTTTTCTGTAGAATTCGGTTCATTTTCTCACTCGTGAATGAAGCTTGCTACGTGCATCACGAAGCTCGACCAACTACCTTAGTTTGCTGTTGTTAACAAAAAATATCTATTTGCGTCGAAGTGGAATCACCACCATGCATTCCTATTAACAATGATGCATTCCTATGTGCGTACGCTTGATAACCTTTTAGAACTTATCAAAGAACATCCTACACGACATCATTCCTAAGGACGCATGATTCAATATTTTTGATACGATGTGTCTGAACACGCTTAGAGAAATTGGGACACGTTTTTTCAAGAGTTCTGGAATGAGTTCAAGATACACGATATTTAATTCTGATAATACATATTTACAATATTGAGATCCATTCTAAAGATATTCATCTTCTTCACTTAATTAAAACATGTGTTTGCATGTGTCATACAATTTGGTATGAGTGATTATAACAAACTTTCTTAGCCTAGCAGGCCGAATAGAAAGTTATGTGAATATAAAGGAGATTTCATAGAGGTTGCTTCTTTACATAGACTCACAAGGATCATCAGTTAATGCTACCATTGCTAGAACTATCATCATCTATTATAGAAGTAATTTCTAAGTTCTTGATTGCACTTGCTAATAATCATATGATTGAAATAACAAGGGTCCATACGTACAATAATAACATCAACCAATGTAGCAAGATTGATAGAAAAAGCTCAACAAGTTATACTTTAATGATAGGTACAAACCTAAACTCATGGAGCTCCATGAAGAAATCCATAGCTGTTTTCATCAAAACACGTAAATGGAAAGTTCAAGCAATGGCTACATTTAAGGTTTTCTGTGTCAATTATGTACTTAATGACTTAGAAGTATAGGTCAGCAATATTTAAGTTGGAAGTAGAGGCTAAGTATTTTCCTCTCTACGCAAAAAATGTTACCAACATGAATGAAATGAAACACAAAAATGTAATCAGAGCATGTTATTGCGTTAGGAGTGTTGATATTTGTAAGGACCGTAAAGCCCAAAAACATGTGAATCAATTAGAAAAACACTTCCCCACATTGTGGAAATTCTTAGAAGAATCTTTACCACAAGATTGAGGCGAGAAGAGGCAGATAAAGTGAAAGATTTTGAGACTTAAAGTGAAAAGTTTAGCTAAATGTAAAGCAGGAGAATTTCTAGATATTATTAATTTTTTCTCTATATGTATCCGACTTCCCTTGATTGTTAGAGTAGAAGGAGTTTTTCATTGTATGTTTTGATTCCCATTATATGTTTTCAAGACTCCCCAAGCTCACGTATGACTTATCTTACCCCTCTCAAGCTTGTGTTTTTGCATTAGGTAGATAAATTCTTTCGAACCCTTATCTAAAATTATAGAAATTCTTTCATTTTGTCATGAACATTGAGTCATAACAAATGAGAACAAAGGCATGTTCTTTTTTAAATACTAGAAAAAACCATGGAATAATGCAAAATATTCTCACTTTCGTATTCCATCATGGAAATCCTAGTTTCGTCTTCAGTCAATGTCTATAAAAACATCCTTTTCTTGTATGAGATTCTCCAAGTAGTAAGCCGATTTGGTTTTCCATGGCACAAAGTGCCACCTTATGAGCAAGTAACTCCCATGAGATCTTCCTATAAAAACATCCATTTCTTGTATGAGATTCTCCAAGTAGTAAGCCGATTTAGTTTTCCATAGCACAAAGTGCTACCTTATGAGCAAGTAACTCCCATGAGAGCTTCACACTCTACAGAGTATGCCAAATAATGTCAAAGCAAAAAAACAAAATAGCAACCTCTTGATATTTTGTTTACTTCAAACCCATAAATAATTGATCTTTTTCATATTTAGTATTTCCATAACTCCCACATGGAACAATCAGATAGGTTTTCTGAGGTGTCACGCAGGTAATACCACATTATTTATTTAGAAAATAAAGACAAGCTTTTTTCCGATAGAATAGAGACTCTGTAGAGCACTTTTTGTGCACTCTGATCACCTTGGCAACAAGCCATTTTTAAGCACCGACAAGGAAGCCCCTAGTAGTTGGTGCTAGCAGAGAAGTTAACCTAGATCTCTTGGGTGGGATTGAAATAGTGATTGTTTGCTAAATTATGCTGAAGGCTTGTATATTCCATAGCCGAATTAAAAGGACCAATTCTTATCTCTTCTATTGCATGTCTATGTTTGCGTCTCTCTCTCTCTCTCTTTGAGCATGTATGAGTTATGTGTTCATGCTGTAATTTAAGTGTGTATAAGTGAGGTTAGGTGTATGAGTGTGTTTTATGCATGTTTTCGTATCTAGTCAGTGAGGTATCCAGGCCGAGACATGCATACTGCACTCAAAAACGACCACCAACATATTACCATCGTAGAATGTGGGATGATACCAATGTAAGAAAAGAGGAATATATGTACACGCTACTAGATATATGTCTCGATATGTAATTAAGAGGAACGCAACTCTTTCATCATAGTAGATGTATGTATCGACATGTAATCAAGAGGAACGCAACTTTCCTAGCGTGTGCCTGTGAGGACCATTTACAAGTTTTCTTTCCTCAATTAAACTTTCATTCGACAAACAATTTTCATCCAAGAAAATTGAAATGTTATACATCCCGTCAAATTTGGGCAGTGGCTGGCAATTGCGTAGCTGTGTGTAAATTGCATTCTACTCAGGCATCGACTCCCCAATCCAATCACACATAGTCGTACTCTCTACCTGTTGGAGAACGAAGATGGTCATGACATATCTCTACTGGGTTGACTTTCGAGCTGAGTGCAGAGTCATGGATCTACTCATCTTTCGTGAGGCTCATGTTTTTAGAGGGCGGCGCAAACCTCAAGTGTAAATATAGAGATCGGCGTGTGTGTTTTGACTGTACTAACGATTGCACTAATTTCCGCGAAAGTACAAGTTTTGAATTTTTTCTTCCTTGTTGGAGTCCGTCTTTCAACATAAGTTTGTGATACAATGCGAGCGAGACGAGTTTTCGCTCTAACACGTCTAAACTCTGATCCAGATTCAACATAATGTGTACGGAATGGCGATGCACGTTGCGCACGACTGTTGAAGAGTGGTGCGTACACTCACACAACAATTTGGAGCTCTCCTCTTTCAAGTCAATTTACTAACAATCACACTACAATATGTAGCTCTGCTCTTTGAAGTCAATTTACTAACATTCGGCTGATCTCTCTAACGTTCGAACGTTCTCTCAAGTCAAGATTATCTTTCACTTTGGGTGGCGTCCATTATAATTCCCTCTTTATGTACAATCTGATCCCGTTGTTCCTTAGGTGTTGATCCATAGTGTTCGAACAGTAAGTCATAAATGATATTTCCGCTTTGAAGCAAAGTTGTCAGCATAACCATGAGAACTGCTTCCAAGGGAATGAAACTATTTAGAGAAGACTGTTTGAAATCAAGTTGAACATTTAGGCGCATGAGAAGAAATCTTCTTTTGGATAGAGATAGAGCACTAAAGTATAGAATTCCCAGAGTCTAAAGCACCTAATATTGTTGGGTTCACTCTTGTTTATGTAATCAGATCATCAATCATGCTTAGTTGTGATTCCTATCAGTTAGGAAATGCAAATCTACTCTTCCACATTGACATACATACATGTTTATTCTCTAAATTTTAGAAAACCACAAGTTTTAGGTTTAAATTAGTATGCATTCTTGGTCTTGGAGTGAAATCAAGCATTCGTTTCTGAGCTAGTGTGTGTCTTCCTTCCTCCTTAGTTTCGTTATCCATAACTATTCACGCACATAGGTGGCATTGCAACTATCAAGATCTGATATTTTGGTATATATTCCTCTTTATTATTCATCCATATTTGTAGATTTGGAGTCATTTGATAGCTAATGTACTCCATGAAGTTCGTTTCAAGCCTTCGGTTGAGTGTTTATTCATTCACTAATTAATTGTAATCTAAATGGAGTGTAATTCTATAGACTATAATGCATGCATCTTTTCTGTGAATATGGGAAACCATTTTGTGTGAAATGTCTTGCGTTCAGAAGTCTATTGAGTAAAATATGATTGTGTCAAAGCTCATCGAGAACCTCTTCATAAATTTGGAGAAAGGGTGAAACAATGACATAATTGGGTAGTAGAGCCTTTGTAGAGGTCATTCATGCGTCATCACTACACAAGGATTCAAAAGCTTCACCAATAAGTGATTTTAGAACATTATGAACACCACAAGTGGTCGAAACAAAGCTAAAGGATCCTGAAATCTAATAAAGCATAGAGGAGGCTCTTACTCAAGGCTTCACAACTTAGAGCATCAAAGTGAGGCTTCCTTTTAAATAAATCCAAGTCTAAAACTAGAAGACTTCTCTCAAGCATGTAGGATTGTTGATGGCAAGACAAACTTTAAATGCTTCTACACATTATAGGACATTTCCATTTTTGTTGATATTTAGAAGCCCCTCATTTTACATACATTTATACTCTTCAAGGGTACAAAATAACCTAATTAATAAGGAGGATGAGTGTGAACATGGTATTAATCTTGACACACTTGAAGGATTCACGTGAAAATCACATAATACCATTCAATGCATTCTACTTGTATTGCATCCCTGTCATACATATTCATATTACAATATTGAAAGCAAGTGACTATTCTTGACATGATGATTGCTCCTACATCATCTACATTTGTATCTGCATGAGTGCATCTCCATTTTGTATCTAAGAGGCACTCTATTTTCAATTTATTTCCATTATATATTGTATCTCTCTTGCATTTGGGTACCTTCCCGTTTGCTTCTACCATTGTATTCATTCTCCTTTAAGGGGAATTATACCACATGAGATGTACATTGGAGAGCCCCTCCCAAATCTCTATAAGGAGAGCCTTCTCCCCCCATTTGTATTTGGTTAGAAGCTTGAAGAGCCTACTCCATGCTCTTCATAAGCTCATTTCTAATCCATGTGAGTTTACCCATTTGTTGGTCTACTTACTTTGAGTCTCTCACACTCTTTCTTTTGTGAGTACACTCTTCTTTTCATTTTTCTTCTGTGCATGTACTCTCTACATGGTATCAAGGCACTAGGTGGAGGTCTTGGCAGTGCGTTTGGTTGTTGTTTGGTGGTGGTGCTGGTAGAGCCTCGTGGTGTGGCTCTCCACTTATTGGGAGATCTCTTTTCCCATCATTTTGCGCTCACTTTGGGTAGTACATTGCCCATTTTGCACCATCCTTTCTTTCATAATTTTCTACCCCCTTAACCTAGCTTTGCCCTCCCACCCACACTTTATCCCTATTTTTACCTTCACCTACCATCTTTGTGCCAAGAGCTCATGGTTTATTCCATCTATGTGGTCATGTTCATACAATTAGTGATGAATCTCTATTATTAAAGTGTGTATAAACACTTTTGTGGCATTTAGAGGAGGTTCCTTGTTTGTTGAGAGTTTGATTAATGAAGTGATTCATCTCAAATGATTAGAGTGTCTATCAACAGTGTTTTGATCGGTCATTCTAGCACATTCTGTGTGTTCATGTGATAAGTATTCCATTTCAAATCCTTTAAAGGGATTTTGGCATAGTGTGATTTGTATATTTTGCCAGCTATATGATCAATACATTTTGACTAAGGAGATTTTGTCTCCTAGAATCATGGCATAGTGACTAGATACTCTGATTGCATGTAGATGCCTCACAAATCGAACTCTGTCCTTTTCGGGCAGATGTGACTCGGGTAGAGAGGCAAGCGATCGCCATCAGCCTCTCAGTACATACAACCACCCCTACTGCAGTCTCTAAGAAAGTATGGAATCTAGTAATAGTGTCTTGTTGGAGATGAAAGTCCATGTAGAAGATTCCATACATTATTTTTGAAACCATAGGAAAAATAGCAAAATAATCACAACATGAAACCCCAAGAATCCCTACATGATTATTCAAAGCAGAAGAATCCCTACATGACTACTAATACATGGGGCATTAACTAAAGAGCCTATAATGAGATGATGGTAAGAAGAATCTCCCTATTTAATGCATTGAATTACCTAGAGGGATGGATATTTTCAAAAAAGCTTTGTTTAAGACTATAGATACTAACGTGTTACAATCTAAGAAATTCACCATCATGACCTTTGGTCTCCCTAGCTTAGTGACTTTACGCTTGGACTTAGATTTTGACATTTTAATTTACTCAAATTATTAAGACAAAGGCAATGAGGTACATGCAGGTTAACCCAAGAACAGATTGGGTACTTACGTCAGTTTGCATGTACATATCGAATTAGAACGAACACAACTGAAGGAAAAGAATAATCTTGCCTCATCAAAGTCGAAGAACATAAGATATTTAAGCCGATCGTGAGACATTACAGAATCTTGAAGACTGTTGATGCAAGTGCAAATCGCTTCTAAAGAGGAGAGTCCGCCAGTAGACACTACTACTGTCTAATCAGACCTCTATTGTCTTTGTGCAAGGTTCTCTTCAGCAATCATCCCCAATGTACATTGCCATTCCATACTATTTAGCGTGCCTGGCAATGAGCTCATGAAGCTCGATCACATTTCATTGGAGCTGGAGTGAACTCGTTTCCTTCTCAAAAGGGAAACCTGATCGTATGATTTACATCTCCCATGAAAATCATGACAGGCTTGAGCCTGCACGAAAGATGAGTGGATGCATGGAAGAGTCGGTCCACAAGCGGACTTCAAAAGCAACACAAAAACAAAAAGAAAGATGAGTCTGCACGAGCAACGCACGAGCCTGCACTGAATCGAAAGTCAGCGCTGTCAGAAATTCAACACTGTGGTTGCCAATTTTCCACTTGAATCCTTCTTCTTAGTCATTAGGTGATAGCCTTGAAGCAAGCGCAATCGCAGACCGTGCTTTCATACCACAACTTTTGTGTGCGTGTGTGTACACGTAGCGATCGTAACGATGAGATTTTGCGCCAATTTTCCAGTTGAATCCTTCTTCTTCTTCTTCTTCTTCATTAGAGACTTTGATACCACAACTTTTGTGTGCGTGTGTGTTCCACGTAGCGATCGCAACGCTGAGAAGTTGATGGGTCCGCAGCAATGATGAAGAGGGATGCATGCACAAGAGGTAACGCCGAGCAAGCGTGCTGGATGCGCGAATTCTCTAGCATTCGAAGAATTCATAGAAAGCACATGCGCATCTGTAGCAAAAACCATGTTATCAGTCGAGATGCATCACCACCACACTTCTCGTTCTCTTCCATCTCTACAATATCTATGCACCGTTATTGACTCGGCACATACTCAAGACATCTCGAAAGGCTTACTATAATGAGAATGACCATTTCAAATCATGTTGGCCTCTATTCCCATTATTCTGACCACTAAACATGCAACTAGTACCGTTTTTCGGTGGAATTCCGTTCATTTTCTGACTCGTGAATAAAGGTTCTTTGAAGCTTGCTACGTGCATCACGAAGCTCCACCGACTACCTTCGTTTGGTCTTGTTAACAGAAATTATTTATGTGCATCCAAGCGGAATCACCACCATGAAGCTCATTAACAATGATGCATTCCTATGTTATGTTATCAAATCTGTTGAAGGTGAAGTAGATGATGTCAATTACTTTATGTCTGGATTCAGAGGGTTCAGGAACAATACAAGATTATGCACTATAAATGTAGGAACTTGGATTGTCTTCATCATGTTTCATGCTCTACTTGTCCTAGATCTATTGACTTAATTATTTGCATCCACGATTTACGTCCCTAAACTCAATAAGTTTTTTCCCCCGCAGGGTTTCTTGCTTCAATGTTACATATTCCAACGCCCCTAATATGACTATTTATCTTTGAACATTGAAATCTTTCTCCTAGAGCCATTTCTCTTGCTCCTAACGTTCATTATTATTTTTTTTTAGTTTGTGTGTGTTCTCCAAGGATCCTCAGACTCTAGAATACATATTTACAATACTGAGATCCATTCTAAAGAGACTCATCTTCTCCTCTTAATGAAAACATGTGTTGCATGTGCCATACAATTTGGTATGAGTAATTATAACAAATATTCTTAGCCTATCAGGCCGAATAGAAAGTTATGTGAATATAAAGGGGATTTCATAGAGGTTGCTTCATTACATAGACTCACAAGGATCATCACTTAATGCTACCATTGCTAGAACTATCATCTCATCTATTATAGAAGTAATTTCTAAGTTCTTTCTTGCACTTGCTAATAATCATATGATCGAAATAACAAGGGTCCTTACGTACAATAATAACGTCAACCAATGTAGCAATAGCGATAGAAAAAGCTCAAAAAGTTACATTTTAATGATAGGTACAAACATAAACTCATGGAGCTCCATGAAGAAATCCATAGTTTTTTTTCATCAAAACACGCAAATGGAAGAAAGTTCAAGCAATGGTTACATTTGAGGTTTTCTGTGTTAAATATATACTTAATGACTTAGAAGTATAGGTGAGCAATATCTAATTTGGAAGTAGAGGCTAATTATTTTCCTCTCTACGCAAAAAATATTACCAACATGAATGAAATGAAACACAAAAATGTAATCACAGCATGTTATTGCGTTAGAAGTGGTGATATTTGAAAGGACGACAAAGCCCAAGAACATGTGAATCAATTAGAAAAACACTTCCCCACATTGTGGAAATGCTTAGACGAATTTTTCCCTCAAGATTGAGACGAGAAGAGGCAGTTGAAGTGAAAGATTTTGAGACAAGGATAGGTAGTTAGAGTGAAAAATTTAGCTAAATGTAAAGTAAGAGAATTTATAGATATTATTTATTTTATCTCTATATGTATCCGACTTCCCTTGACTTTTAGAGTAGAAGGAGTTTTTCATTGTATGTTTTGATTCCCTTCATATGTTTTGAAGATTCCCCAAGCTCACGCATGACTAAACTTACCCCTCTCTAGCTTATGTTTCTACATTAGGTAGACAAACTCTCTCGAACCCTTATCTAAAATTACAGATATTCTTTATTTTGTCATGCACATTGAGGCATAACAAATGAGAAAAAAGACATGTTCTCTTTTAAAGATCTGAAAAAACTATGGAATAATTCAAAATATTCTCACTTTCGTATTCCATCATGGAAATCCTAGTTTCTTCTTCAATCAATGCCTATAAAAACGTCCTTTTCTTGTATCAAATTCTGCAAGCAGTAAGCCAGTTCGGTTTTCGATTCGCTTTTCTATAGCAGAAAGTGCTACCTTATGAGCAAGTAACTCACATGAGAGCTTCTCATTCCACACAGTATGCCAAATAATGCGAAAGCACAAAATAGCAACCTCTTGATATTTTGTTTACTTCAAACCCATAAACAATTGATCTCATCGATATTTAGTATTTCCATAGCTCTCACATGAAACAATAAAATAGATTTTTTGAGGTGTCACACAGGTAATAGCACATCATTTAATCTTACAAAAATAAAGATGTAGTGCAGAGAACGATGATCTTCATATCTCATCTTTTGACCTCATAGGGCTATTGCAAGGTTTGACTCCATATGCACACACATACACACACATATACACACATACATACACACACGCATATATACACACATATACACACATGCATGCATACATACACACACATATACCGGCATGCATGCATACACACATATACACACATGCATACATACACACATATACACACATGCATGTATACATACACACACATGTATACGCATGCATACACATACACACACATACACATACATGCATGCATACATACACACACGTACACACACATGCACATACATGCATGCCTACATACACACACATACACATACACACACATGTACACATGTATACATACACACACACATGTACACATGCATACATACACACACATATATACACACATGCATACATACACACATATAATCCTATTTTTATTTTGAAGTTTTTGTTTTACATCAAATATACAAAAATAGGATTAGGGTTTTAGGGTTAAATATTTAAGATTAGAGTTTTAGGGTTTTAATAGGATTAGGGTTTTAGGATTAAATATTTAAGATTAGGTTTTAGGTCTAGATATTTAAGATTAA
>CM035442.1:132073355-132305855 GCA_020310875.1 Ceratopteris richardii
AGAATCCTAGGATAAGGATCAAGGAAGGAGAGATTGCCAAGTTTCAAAGATATCAAATTATAACAGGAAGCATATATAAACAGGATAATTAAAAGATTCTTGCTTGTTCTGTAGATGAATCAGAACATGCAAATTGGTTGCAATTAGCACACATAGGTGCATTAAAGTAACATCACTCGAAACATCGTACATTGCAAACTCTGCATAGACTAGGAGTATATTGGCCTTCTATGGAACCAGACGTCTACAAGTTGTCTAAAGAATGCCATGTTTGTTGTGAAAGACCAGCAGTAGAACATGCTACATTATATCACGTGTCTCTCACACCAGACTGGAGTGAACCTTTAGTGACATACTTGAGGAAAAAAACATTCCCTCAAGGAATGACCTTAGCACGACAACGAAGTCTAGAGCAGGAAGCTCAAGACTATTCACTTATTGGCGATAACCTATACAAACGAGGACGAGATGGATATTTAAGACAATGTGTTCATGAGAACGATTTCTTGAGCGTACTAGAGACTACACACCAAGGTGTAGGAGGTCATTTTGGACCCGACAGGATAATCAAAGACATCCTCTTTACAGGATTATGGTGGCCCACTCTTCACATGGATGCACATACCTATGTAAAGAGATGTGATGTGTGCCAAAGAATTCAGTTTCCTACTTGCAGAGATGAAATGCCATTGAAACCCAGGATGGGAGGACGTGCATTTTCTAAGTGGGGTATAGACTTTGTAGGACCCATTAACACTCGTGCAAAAGGTACACATGCAGAATACATTATTGTTGCAACAGATTATCTTACCAAATGGGTAGAGGCAAAAGCCACGACAAAGAATGATGCACACACGACTGCAAAATTCTTATTTGAAAATGTCTTTACAAGATATGGATTGCCTATAGAGTTAGTGAGGGATCGAGGGACTCACTTTCTAAACCAAGCCATTGAATATTTGTTACAGGATTTTATGGTGATTCATAAGAAATCTGCACCATATCATCCTCAGGCCAATGGTCAGGCTGAAAGCACTAACAAGATCCTTTGTAACGTACTGACAAAACTCGTAAACAAAAAACGTTCAGATTGGGACAAACAATTACACCACACTGTTTGGGCATATCGAGTTGACTACAAAACCGTACTCAATGCAACTCCCTTTCAGATGGTTTTTGGTCAGAATGTTGCGCTTCCTTTGGACTTCTTGATACCAACCCTTAAGGTTGCACAAGAACATCAATGGATCGGCCATGA
The DNA here is from genome assembly GCA_020310875.1 of Ceratopteris richardii. Classification (NCBI taxonomy): domain Eukaryota; kingdom Viridiplantae; phylum Streptophyta; class Polypodiopsida; order Polypodiales; family Pteridaceae; genus Ceratopteris; species Ceratopteris richardii. The sequence goes on from CM035442.1 coordinate 132,074,614, forward strand.
ATTATTACCAAGAATAATGGACTTGGAACGATTAGGAGAAACCAGGCTGAGAGCAGCGACATGAATATACGCAGCAAAGAAGCGACAAAAAGCCTATTTTGATGCACATGTGAAAGATAAAGGCTTAAAAGAAGGAGATTTAGTCCTAGTATATACACTGAAACAACACGCACGTAAGTTAGAAAAGCGAGGTTATGGACCTATGATCATTAACAAACTCTCTACAAGTGGAGCAGTACAATTAGCCACCCTAGAAGGAGACATAATGCCTAATTACATTAGTGGCTGTAGAGTCAAGTTATATCAAGAACCTCTTACTGAGGATATGCTTAGACGACTCATGTTGACAAAGAAGCGTAAGGAGGAAGAAAATAGAATACGAGCTGAAGCTCAGGCAGAAGCTATAGAACGCATTAAGTGCATGAAGGTAAGAAGAAAAAGACTAGGGAGAGAACATTATAACCATCTGGAAACAGCACCCAAATACCCCATGGACATGTGTAAAGCAAAGTCAAGTACTCATCCTAACATAGTGGAGAGGAGACCATTCATTATAGTCAGGCTAGAGCACGACAACCCTTGCCAAGAGCTCAAGGCTTTAATTGACTCAGGTGTTGTGACTAGTGCAATTAGATGGTCCCACTATAAGGACTCAGGAATAGAAATGCGGCCAATTAAGGCATACCTCATAGGGCTAGGAGGCATGGAAACCCCTTGCATGGGTGAGGTGGACCTTCCTATCCTCATAAACGAAGTGACCATGATAGCGAAGCTGCTAGTGTGCCACGATGACGACATGATAGAACCCCTAATCCTTGGCCAAGATTGGCTATATGATCACTCAATGGACCTAAACCTTAGACAAGGCTCCTTACAGATTGGAACCTTAGATCAGAAGCGAGTGATACCGCTTGACTTCCCTAACAACACTCCTCCTGAGGTATGTAACCCTAGACCCTATGAAATGCATGCGACGGAAGACCGGAAGATCTTTGGTCAGATGAGTCACGTTACGTCTACACCAACCCACGCGGGCTTGGCGATGGACACATGTCAATCAGAAGGACGTCAGGAGATTTTCCCTTGGGCTTCCTGCAAATTAGAAGGGGTAACCACCCAACCGCTTAGACAAATGGGGACAATCAGCAGTCAGGAGGGTTGCATCAACGAACAAATGGGGACAATTGCAGGCCAGGTGGACTTCATCAGCAGCCACATGGGCAAGACACCCTGCAGTGCCCATCCTTCCACACTTACTACGGACTAGCCTAGATTAATAGTACAAAATGGAGCAATTCCTAATGGGCAGGTTTCGCAAGTGTTGGACCTCCCTTCTTTTCCAAAGCAGAGTGTCCATCTGACCTCTCAACCTCAACCACTCAGGAGTCAACCACGAGGAAGGAACCCAGACCGACGACAATATCATATGACACAAGGAAGAAAGCTGCAGTATCAGCACCACAAAAAAAAAGGCACGAGACAAATATGGGTGCCAAAAGGACAGAAACAACCGAGAGATTTCACCAATGCAGTTAACGATAAGAAGAAGTCAAGGCAGAAGCAGAATCAGTATCCAACATCTCCTCGAGCTTCTTCCACAAGTACGAATAGTCGAACGATTTGGATCTCCAAGAAGTACCTTACAAATGGACCCACACCCACGCAAATCTCGGTACCCAAACAGTGTATTATAGCTTAATCCTCAAGCCATGTAATATATAACCCTCAGAAATCTCTTCACCCTTCAAGACCACCACATTCGATATCACCTTTTGCCCCTCAGCAATAATAGATCACCCGCTCAGAAACTCTTAGGAAGTGGATACCGAAATGTATCCAGTTGTCTCCTCAAAACCCATTGTCTAACATAACTCCCACCCCGACTAATCTACAACCTTGTAATAACTCATTCACGACTGAACCTTGTACAAATCCACACACCATAACCCCACATCAATCATAATAACATCTCATCAAGAAATGTATGCATTATCTGAAGCATGTAGGTGTCTAGAGACGTGCATTAGTTTGCAAGAAATCATTCCATAAACCACATCACAACACTCGGCTACACGGGTTACACATTGATTATGGAAAGGGATTGCGGTCTCACTTTAATGGGATCATAATTAATTTCCATACTAATGTGTTAATATTTTGTAGCAGATCTTCTACACACTCGCATCATTCATCATGCAGGTAGAAGGACCATCTAAAGCTGGCCCTAGTGTGCCCATTGCAAATATTGGCAAATTACTTGCTGAACCACATCCTACGGCTCAACCACCAGAATTCCAAGGATTTCTAGGACCCATGCCGATCGAGGATCCTCCTAAGGGATATATTAAAAAGATTCGTCATAACTCACATTGGTTTCAAGGATTAGCAAGCCCGTTGGCATACGCAAATTTCATTTTTGAAGCCAATTTGGCGTTTGATACCCGTACTTGGGCCAAGTACCAATTTTTCTCAAGAGAGTTTGAAGGACTACAGAACACAGAAGACTTAACGCATGTTTGGGCAAGAGCATGCTTCATAGAGTATTTCACTAGCCCTTTGCCTAAACCAGACTTCTACAGATGCTATTACTTAGTCACCACTTTGACAACTTCAGAGAACAAGGATCTACTCGGCACATTTATTTTGCCATCCTTGATGAATGAACCCCCATTCAAAAGGTTTTATTTGACAAAAGTTTTGATTAGAGCTGCAATCAAGATACATGGAATGCACACTCCCACAGAGCGAGAAAGGCTAATTCCAGAGCCTATGAAATGAGGGGATGTTACTAAATGGGAAGATATTTATGCTATCACACCGGAGTTATCTAAGCCATTAAGGATATGCATGCAGCACTTCGCTTTCCCCGCTCAGGATAGATTCACCATGCCCCACAAGCGTATCTGGTTTGGACTATATTTAGCATGTACTGGACCTCAAACAGTTGATCTGGCTAGCTCGATCATTGATCAGCTGTATCTAGCACAACATAGATGGGAAAGAAAGAAGGTAATCAATGGATGCTGCGCTCTTACGAGAATCGTATACATGTGTTTGGCATACGACTTGCCAATAGAGCATGAAATGACAAGTGAGGAGTTGAAAGAATTCAAAGGGACAGCAAAGAAAGCTAGGAAAGCCAGCAAGGAACGAGCAGGGAAGCGAATGAGAGAAACTATCACATGCCTACAGGTCCCATAATCACCATCACCTCAACCATCTCCAGAACAGTCTCCGATAGAAGCCCCTGTCAGTGTACAACCTATTCGCATACGATTATCTCGACCTATTGTTACAGAAGGCACTACCAGTGTAGTTACCTCACAGGCAACATCAGTCTAGGAACCTACCACCACTGCAGCAGAAGTTCCCACCACTATTGGTGCGGAAGCTTTTTCTTTTTCGATACCCAACATGGAAGCGGAACCCATAGATACAACGTTTGACTTTGAAATGCCAGATGCTTTCTCCAATGAATTTCAATTTTCTAAAGGACATATATTTTCTCAAGAATATGAACGTCCAAGCTACCCGACCACCCCCCTAGATCAACCATAAGGACAAGCAATATCTAGCTCAAAAGAAGAAAGAATAGAAACAGATGATGATGAAGGGGATGATGAAGCCAACCAGGGCACTCATGAATCCCAAGAGCATGTACAGACAGATTAACAAGGACAGCAAACCGACACCCAAGGTGACACCAGCACACATGAAGATGAGACCTTCGAGGCCGCAGCTTACACCTTGGTGATCAAAACGTTATACCGCACCATGGAAAAAGTTTGGGCGCGCAAGAAGTTAACTGAGGAGGAGAGCCAAGCACTTATAGAGCAAGAACTTGTCTCACGCAACTTTGAAGAAGTATACATCAAAGGCTTCAGGGAACTTGTCAAATGAGTGGGATCTAACGAAGCCTTGAGATATTTGCAGAGGAAACCATTACCGCAATTTGACCCCCGACGAGTACGACTCTTATCAAAACCGGGCGAATACATTCGCGTACCGACAGGTGCTCAGTCATCCCAACAGGCACGAGAAGCGCGTCTCATCCCTGAAGGCTCATTGGCAGAAGACACCATTGTAATCGACTCCCCACCCCACACTACTACTGTACATACCACCATTGTAATCGGAGTACCCGCCACCCCAACCGCTCCTCTTTCACCTCTCGTCTCTCCAATCTCCCCTGTACATCCACTCTCTCCCCAACCATCCACATCTTTCGACAGCGTAGTAGCAGAAGCCTTCCTTATCTCCATTCCTCCCACACTTCCCACACCCACTCAACCTAGTTTTCCTCCTCAGACTTCTACCTTTCTATCCAGTCCATTTCTCCCTCCATCCTTCCCATCCTTTCCCACACCTCAAAGACACCTTTTTCCATTTCCACCCCCATTAACTTTCTCCCCAGTCTCACCTCCCTCGACCCACCATAATTCCTCTTTCCCCTTTCCACCAAGGCATCCATTCACGGTTACCGCACTTGACACCACGTCCAGTGACATGGACATCTCACCACCCAGCACACCAACACTCACCTCCACTATTGCACCATCATATTTAGGCACCGCACATTTCTCCACTGTTACCACTGCATCCACATTCCCATCCCTATTTCCCCTTCCCATTGCATCAACTCCCTTAAACACAACATCTGCATTTACCACACCATTAATATTATCACCCACTATAGACACCGCATTTCGACACATGTTCACATGCATGACTCAAGTAAGAGATGAATTTTCATCTCTTGGAACTAATTATCAGACGCTGCAGAAGACAACCAATGATTTACAAGCGCAGCTCAACTCCCTATCCATCGAGAATGCCTCATTGAATACCCACTACCAAGAACTCCGAGAGGCTTATCACAAACTAGAGCTAGACAGTGAACAAAAGACCAAAGAATCCATCACTGACATAGCCAACTTGTTAAGGGCCCAGACGATTCACAACGTGACGCTCACCAGGAACATGGGCTTACTCAGACAACACTTAGGAGCAGCAAAAGAAGAGAACCAACGTTTACAAGAACAGAACAGAGAGAATTTAGAAGCTACTCTAGATCAGCCAGACCAACCATTGAGCCCGAGTCGTTTCAAGGCCGTGCCCTCAGAATCTATGAAAATGTTGCTAGATGATCACGTCAGATTGTTAGATGAGTACGATAGCATGAACGAAGAATATCGAAAACTGAAAGAAGATCATAAATTACTCCAACTCAGAGCACCACTATAACAAGGACTACTAGCTCTTGCGGACCCTTCTCCTGAGATCTTAGAGGAACTCAACGCACTACGGGCCCAGGTATCAACTCCTCAATCACAGATAGCGATATATGAAGCACAACCCAGGCCAGACTCCCCACCCGAACTACTAGTAGAGGAAGAAACAGTGGCCATTTTGGTGGAAGAAACTTTTGAAGAAGCGTATGAACCCCAACCCATCCCAGGCAAACGAGTCACGGTTGAAGGCCAGACAACTTTCGAACTTCCAACTCCCGCATGGATGAAGACGATTGAAGAACTTGGAACAACCCACTCAGCACGTGTCAAAGCGCAGTTACACGCCATGGCAATGATTGAAGAAAGAATTTTACAGTCCCCATACTTTGCTCACATTAGGGCGAAAAATAGCCGAAAAGGGGCTGTTTGCTAATGGGAGATTAAGGAAATTGACAAATAGCGTCTTTACACGTGTACAAGAATATAACATTGCTGTCTCTTTTAATCGTATGAAGAATTTCTTTTTTTAATACAATTTTCTCTAAAAGCGCCGCTAAAGTGATGAAGAGTCTCGTATTCAGTGTACAATTTTTCAGTTTGATGCAAAAAAAGATACTTTTGCACACTTTACAAAGCATATTCTTGAATTTCCAAGAAGGAATTGATTTTTGAAGATACGAAATATTTTTGGGTTCACAAAATTTCATGATCATTCAGTGACAGGGTTTACATCAAATCAAAAGTTTCCACGTGTACAAAGCCTTTTTCTCTATAAATACAACCGAAATTTGTGAACGTTGGTTTCTCGCTTTGAACATTCTTCTTCTCCTAAGTTCAAATGGCTTCTTCTTCTCGTCGTCCTTCCAATCGTGTAACTTCATGTGAGGTTTACAACAGAAGAGAGGATTCTTTGTGGAAACCTCTTTCTGTGAAAGTAAATGAATGGGTAACTATGCTTCCTAGCTGTAGAGGTGCCCATAAAGTCAAGCGTGCCAAAAGAGACAACACAAGAAACCACTGGAAGGGACATATTCTCAGATTCAAATTGAAGAGATGCGGTTGGTTTGCACGAGTACAACATGTGTACAACGCTAAGGATCTTGTTCTAGAAAATCATCTGCAATTCCCTTCGTATTCTAAGTGAAGTTTGACAATGCTCTTCTATCATTCTAGTTGTTTTTGTATAATAAAACATATGTTTTTGTACTGCATATATCTTTCCTTCCAATATTGTGGAATGGCAACCTGTTGAATATTTAAGAGGAACATTCAAAGTTCTTCATAAGGAATATGCAGAACTCATGTATGCAGACAAATCTGTTCAATTTTTCAATAGCATAGAGTTATTTGTCCATTATGCAGATTATCAAGTGCCATCAGGGAGGAGTTCTTATGGAAATCTTGTACATGTACCTGGTCCTTGCATCTCTTCATTAGATTGGGATGCTCCTGATCATTCAACAATTTCAAGTTTTCTATGCAAAATTAAATTTGACATCCAAAAGGCAATGTCAGCAGGCCGAATTTCGAGAAGGATAAAGATTCAATGGTTTTTGCCTATTCATGTCTTTGTAGCATGCTTTAAAAACATGTTATTACAGAAAACAAAAACAATGTGGTTGAATAGGAGAGTCTCTATTTCAGAGATTGATGATGTTTTAGGTAGGGAATGGGATAGCAAAGAAGTTCAAAAGCTAGGTGACATTATTTTATGTAAAGTTAGTCCCAATTCTCTTTCAATCTCATATCAGATATGTCGACAATCTCTGGTTCTAGGATATGACTATAGAAGGTGGAAAAAAAAGCTTGGACTTTGGATAGCCTTGGACTCAGAGGAGAGCTGTCCAGAATTTGAGTTAGAAGTATTGATTCATCCAGATTTTCAATCAAGGAAAATAATTGTCACTGCAAATTGGAATCTCAGAAATGTAAGGGAGCTCCTAGAATACCTTGATGAGGTATCATCTCAGTGTAGATTCTCAATTGATGATGCAGTAGTTAACATGAGATCAGAGAAATCATTATCTTGCATAAGTTGCCTGCCACCAAGGGTGATTAAGTTCCAACCTTTAAGATTGTAACAAGTTAACCCTGGCATTCTTACATAATGTATCTTCCTCTAATAGAAGCTTCTATTGATACTTCTATTGAATTTTCCTTTGCAAGATGGTGACAAAGAATGTGTGTTAAATTATTAATTTTAAATGTCTATATTCATATTTGCATTTTTTAATTTACTTCAAGATTTTGATGAGGTTCTTATTGTACAATGACAAGAATATAAACCAAGACATTCTTAGATATTTTTTAAGGTCCTTTATTTCATATTTCCATTGATTTTTATTTGCAGGAGTGAATTGATGACTTCAATTATCCCCCTTCATCTAAACTCATATTGGCATTTTTTTTGTCTAATCACAACATTCTGATGAGGTTCCAAATAAGAAATAACTATACAGGAACTTGCATAAGTTAATTCTAGATGAACAAGAGATCTAGAATTCAATATATAGTTTCAATTTAATTATTATAGTCTATCAAAGGTGCACATTAGTCTCAATTAAATAAGTTGATTCTATCCAACTTTTCTGTCCTCAAGTAATGCAAGAGAAATTATCATGGTACACATAACAAGTAATATAAGAGAGGGTGGAGAACCTAGTGGAAATTCCAATTCCAGGTTTGGTATTGCAAAATTAGAAGAGCATGACTTAAGGCATAAAACAGAGGAGACAAGATAAGAGAAGACGACCGATGCAAGTGACTAGTGCAATGTGAACTTGTCGGATGGCCCTTATCGCTTAGATCGATCGTGTTAGCAAACTACTGCGAGAGACTTCAACAAGTGACCTTGCGTAAATATTTGACTCATGAGTATAAAAACAACTAGCAACAACGATGAAATGGATAATACGACCGATGCAAGCAATAGGGGCAATCCAAAATTCTCCGATTCCCCGTATCGCTTGTATCGGTCGCGTCCTCTTAATTCTTTATATCCTTCTGTATCTTCTCCAATTTAAACTTTCCAACAGGAATGAAGTAAGAAACCCACAATGCATTCATATTTGTGACACGAACAAACTTAATTGGACCATGCAATGAACTTTTGTTTAACTCTCAAGAGGTTCAATACAACTGTATATTTCTCAAGCATATAAATATTTTAAAGGCAAATAAATATGGTTACAATGACCATCTTCCAGATGAAGATGGGCATAAGTACATAAAATTTGTACATAAACAAATCTTCCAACCTATGTTGGTTTTACAATAGATTTCAATCTAAGACTCAAAAATGATTCAACCCTTTCTATCCTTTTTGGAGCCTTGTTTTCTCTGTTGCTTCTGTCCCTTTTTGGAGCTTTCAGCTTGACTCTTTTTGTTGTTCACATGCTTTAATGGTGAGTGAAGAGGAAGCCCTTTCTTTTTATCTTCAAACTTTTTTTTATAAGGTGGAGGGGGTGGAGGTGAGTCTGGATCATATGGGCAGATTGCATGTTTCATGATGCCATTAATTGCTCTCTCTGTGATCAAGATGATCCATGCATCTGGGTAGTCTGATAAATTCAATTGAGGACTGTAAAACCTTCTTTCCAAGAATCTTACAGCATTTGCAATCACTCTCCAGCCACATGATGTTGAGTCTCTCTACAATGGCACATGAATTTGTATGTATCCAAATTGCTTTTGTTCATTCATTTTAGCAATTCCAGGAAAATTCTGATCAATGTGCATCTTGAGAAGCTTTGCAGCACTGCATTGTAAAGTGAAAATCAGAATGGATGGCATGGCTTTAAAATAGAGAACAACAAAATGTATAGTAACTTACACTTTGCAATTCCCATGTTGTGATTGAAGAGAATTGAGGAAAAGAGCTTGATATGCATTGAAGTCCACAATAATCAAACTCCAATGGCCCCTGTCAATGAGTTGCATGTAAATATACTTTCTTAAATGAAACAAATATCTTTCCAAAATGAAGATGAATACTTACTTTTCAATATATGGGTAGATAACACATTCTACCTCTTCGATAAAATCTTGTAGAAAGGACTTGGCATCTCCATGTTTATGCAAAAAACACTGTGTCACCAGAGGATCTAAAATAAATACTTTTCTTTGAACCGCTTCCTCACATTGTTGAAGAAGAACCCTACAAATCAAGAAATAAAAATTCAGCTAAGGAACTAGAAAATTAAGCAAAACAAAAGCATTTTAAGGCCTCTAGATATACCTGAGTGAAATGTTGACAACACTATCTGATATTTCAACATGAAGCTCCCTCAACATTTTGTTGTCTTCAAGTCTAATGTCAAGAAACCAATCTTTTTGCCGTGGCATTGCAACATTAACAATATTATCTGCCCACCTCCTTTCTTGAGGAGCTCTTTATTTGCTTTCTATAACTTTTGAATCCGAGTTAAGGTGACACTTTCCTCTGTAAATAATCCCTGCTTTTTCCTCTCCTCATCACTATTTGCTGCAGGTCTAGTTTCATGATCATGAGTGACCTGAGGGTTGATCTCTTCAATGACAACTGTTGTTTTTGGTGCTCGAGCTAGAGGTATATTTAAAATGTCAAAAAATTTCTGATCATGGTGATCAATAGGAACCAGAGCTTTATCAAATTTATATCTTATTCTTGAAACAATAACATAATCCTTCGCCATTAGTGTTACCCTATGAGAATGAGCAGCACATAAATAGGAATCATTCATAAAATCAATAGCAAAGTCCTCTGCAGCTTCTTGCAGGCATAGCAGTGCTTGAGTTTGCCACCTCACATTGACAAAGGATGAGGTCCTCATCAAAGAACAGGTTGGCTGAGATCTGCTTGAAAACTCTCATAAATGGAAGTCTAGGGATCAACAATCCCACAGACTTTTGAGCTCTTCTAATTTCCCTCAAGGACTTTACATGGTACTTGACCCTTTTTTTGAAGGCTTGTCTGGCACATTGTCTTGAACCTTCTGGGGATTTTGCTCCTGGACATTTTCACCCTGGGCATTTTGTTCTTGGGCATTTTAGTCCTGACCCTCAGGGTACAACTTCCTTGCTGTCTTTTTGGTCCTAGCCATACTCTGCACAAAATCAGAATCTTTAGGCAAGGAATTAGGAAAAGTGGAAACTTACTCTCAAAAAGCTATGATTAACGACTCTTTCCACTGTCAAAAAATTATGATCAATGACTCTTTCCACTGTCAAAACTTACTCTCAAAAAGCTATGATCAATGACTCTTTCCACTATTAGAGACACGACCAATGCAAGCGATAGGAGTCATCCGAAAATGCCCGGATGTCCCTGATTGCTTGCATCGATCGTCCTTGAATTCATCATCAAATATCAATCAAATATATTTTACAATGCAAAATAATCAATTTTCACTAAGAAAAACATAATTTGAAAGCTATGATCAATGACTCTTTCCACTATCAGAGACATGACCGATGCAAGCGATAGGAGTCATCTGAAAATGCCCGGATGTCCCTGATTGCTTGCATCGGTCGTCCTTGAATTCATCATCAAATATCAATCAAATATATTTTACAATGCAAAATACGCAATTATCACTAAGAAAAACATAATTTGAAAGCTATGATCAATGACTCTTTCCACTATCAGAGACACGACCGATGCAAGCGATAGGAGTCATCCGTAAATGCCCATATGTCCCTAATCGCTTGCATCGGTCATCCCTGAATTCATCATCATATTTCAATAAATACAAGTTGAAATAAAGGTAAGAATGCGTAATACTCAAGCATCACTAAGGAAACCAAAATTTGCAAGCTATGATCAAGGACTCGATGCCATTTAAGAAACATGACCGATCCAAGCGATTAGGGTTATCCAAAAATCTCGGATGTACCGTGATCGCTTGGATCGGTAGTGTCCATATTACCTAACGCAGAGAGCACTCTCTATAGAAATTGTGAAGAAGCAGCTTAAAAACTTGGTGGCGGTGGAACCTCGACGCTTGGCAAGTGTTGACAAAAAAAATGAAAGAAACGAATAGGGAAGCTTAAATAGGTCCCAGAACTGAGTTGACCACTGGTGCCATGTGGCATGCCACGATTGGTCCACGTCATATAGCCATTGCAAATTCCAACATCTTTTGCCACGTGGCATGATTTGATTGGTCCACATCATCTATCTGTTGCATCAGCCAACGTACACTTTGCCACGTGGCACTCTGTGATTGGTCCATGTCATCGGACCGTTACTTCGTCCCCCCTCGCGTATAAATAGCTACTTCCTTCATAAACTCAAATTTTGAACCTTCAGAGAATTTGTCTCATTTTCACGTGTATTTTTCTTTCGTCCCCAACACGACCGATACAAGCAATTTTCCCCGTTTGACCTACATTGGCTCACTTTAGTCGCTTGCATCGGTTGTGTTCTCCTAATAGACATACAGGAGAAGCTGCAGCTAAGATGGAGGGAATGAATGAGATCCTTAGTGTCTCTCCATCAGAGAAACTTCTTGATTTCATGGTTCAAGAGGGTTTAATTGTAGATTATTTTCCTGATGCAATGATGATATTCAACCCCAAAATTGATTTTGAAAAACTCCTAGAGAAATCGAAAAGTTTTTTTAAGGATGAGTGGGAGATTTTCTTGGGGTTGATCAATGGAAGGATCCTTTCTATTTCTCAGAAAACCTATGTCCATCCTCACATCTTTGGGAAGGATCCAATAGATAGGGCTAAAATCACAAGAAAATGCAAAAGGATATCCCCTTTGCTAGGGAAGCTTGATTTATGCCCAGAGCATGAAAAGGACTGCTGCTTGCTCCCTTTAAACATTGCCTTCTTGATATGGCTTGATCATATCTCAGTTGAAAAGGAGGAAAATGTTCATGTTGAAGACGAGCCTTTCTTAGAGCTGACACTTGAGGGAAGCTCAAAAACTATGAAAGGTATCATGGAGATTGTTGAGGAGATCAATCTCCAAGCAGAAGAAGAGCAGGCCAAAGGTTTTGCTATGGTCACTTTTAAAGCAGAAACTGCAATAAGGGAGCCAAGTGAAGAAGTTCAAGTGTCTGAGAAGTCCTTACTTCTCCCAAATCTACCTTTTTACTTTATCTCTGAAAAAGAGTTTATACCTCTATTTTACATTCAGGAACTTTTCAATCTAAGGGAGGACTACTGCCTTGCAGCTATAGCTAAGTCATAAGAAGTTGCAAGAAGATTCATCAATAAGAAAGGAGAAAGAAAAGAAGAATTTTTGCATCTTGATTTGGATTTGTCTAATGAAGAATTCAAAGATTCATCACAAGCTCTTTCAAAATGCTTTGAGAAAGCTATGTCAGAGAAGCCAAGACTTGCTGATGAAGAGTTTGATGAGCATCAGAAGCAACTTGGAATATACTTGTTTGGGTGCGGCTATTCATTCTTGGATGTTGCTGAGGACAAAGGAAAAATTTGTATTGACTCAAAAGAGCTCATTGAGGAGGAAGATGAGGTCAAGGTATGTTGTTTAATATATTCTTATGAATTAAAGGTTTTGTCCGAGATCTCCATTTTTAGTGAGAAATTGACCATGACCGATGCAAGCGATAAAGCCCATCAGATAATTTCCGTTGGGCCTTATCGCTTGCATCGGTTGTGTTCGGAGTTGAAGAGGAAGATGAGCTCAAGGGATGTAGTAAAGTATATTCTCATGATTTTAAGGCTAAGGAGATGAGATGCCACAATCCGTTTTCTCCAAGTTCTCCATTTACACTGAGAAGTCGATCACGACCGATGCAAGCGATAAGGCCCATCGGATATTTTCCGTTGGGCCTTATCGCTTGCATCGGTCGTGTTTGGACTTGAGGAAGATGACATCAAAGTATACAGTTAACTATATTTTCAAGAATTTAAGCTTAAGGATATGAGATGGGACCGATGCAAAACCTCTATCTTGTGTCAGATTTGTCCAAGTTCTCCATTAGAAGTGTCAGAAGTCGATCACGACCGATGCAAGCGATAAGGCCCATCGGATATTTTCCATTGGGCCTTATCGCTTGCATCGGTCGTGTTTGGACTTGAGGAAGATGACGTCAAGCTATACAGTTAACTATATCCTCAAGAATTTTAGGTTAAGGATATGAGATGGGACCAATGCAAAATCTCTATCTTGTGTCAGATTTCTCCAAGTTCTCCATTAGAAGTGTCAGAAATCGATCACGACCGATGCAAGCGATAAGGCCCATCGGATATTTTCCATTGGGCCTTATCGCTTGTATCGGTCGTGTCTAGGAGTTGCATGCAGCATTGATAATAGATATCTGGCTTGTAAGAATTCCCCTCATTCATCAAATATTACATGTTTCTATGTAGTTTGCAAAGAGATATTGATGACGACCGATGCAAGCGATAACGACTGTCTGAATTTTTCTAAAGACCCTAATCGCTTGCATCAGTCGTGTCTCTTGCTTTTTTTCTTATTGTTTCAAGTTACTTCTCATGACTCCTAAAGTGTGCTTGCACTTCATCTAACCTTGTTTTTCATTTTTACCACAGTTAACTTTATTGCATGAAGACAATTACCTTGGCAGGGACAAGGGAACAAGAAAAGCCATAGAAGAGAAAGGAAAAGCAAAGGTGGATATTCATTCTATTATCCACTATCTTCCAAACTTGAACCCATACACTTTTTTTGTTATTCACAAGCACTATAGTGAGGAGCCAGACTTTGCATTGTTCTGCTTGAGGACTCTATCAAAATACATGGTTTTTACTCCAATACCCTTTAATGCTTTCAGAGTTTTACTGCTTGAAAGAGCAACTGCATTCAGAATTTTTGGATATGCCCCAGGACTCAATGCTTCAAGGGCAGTGCACTTTCTTTGTTATTCAAGCTATGCAATGGCTGCAGGGGTGTCAGATTTAAAAAGCATTGCTGGATATAGGAGAAAAGAGTTCCTCAGATATAGAGGTGATTTGCCAGAGCCAAGCTCTTTAAAGAGGCTCAAGGAATGACTTGATTTTTTCAAAATCTATATCTCAACAAATGTACATATACAGAAATTGCCCAATGTGATATAAGACATTGCAAATTTTTTTGGTGTAATTGATCCATGGCCTAATATTAATTGTTATTGATTCTCTGGTCAAAGTCATCTGATGGTCATAGACATATTTCTTTTCAAAGCATAATACATCATGAAATGTACATACATGACATCTTTATTTCTCAAAGAAATAAAAGACATTGCAAATATTAAAGCTCTGTTTGAAATGTGGTCTTTTTCATTTTGTGATATTGATACTTGATGATTTTGTCTGGTGATAGCCATATCCTTCTGATTATATTTGGCATGAGGTCCTTTGTAATTGTCTTCTAAAGAACCAATCAAAAAGCTCTTTGAAGGCATTGCTCTTTGTTACTCCTCCTCCTTGTACACCTAAAGAAGCTTGTCCTTGCTTGATAATGAGATTTTTCCATGCCTTGGGTGTTCCACATGGCAAGTGGTTCTTTTTCTGCAAAGAATGCACCATGCACAAGAAGAATATGCTAGAAGAGAAGAAGAATCTCATTAGATCTTTATTTCAATTAAAAATAAATAAATTGAATAAAATATCTTTGGAGCTTACCAAGTAGTATGTTATGTCTTTGGCACCCCATGCCTCTATGATGGTTTCTATAAGCTCTGTGGTCGCCTTTCTGAAATCTGTCACATAACTTTTTGATGTTACCTACTGCCTCATGTTCTTTAAAAGATTATCTAGTTTGACCCACACCTCCATTCTCTTTTTTGCTATTTCTGGTTTGCTTCTTACATTAGTCGTGACCTCACAAAATTTTTTCCAACAATTCCACATGGCATTAATTTGTTTGCCATCATGGTTGCTGAAGAATCTCCTTGCTTTTGCACCTCCCATTGAGACATCCTATAGTACATCACCTGTATTTTGTGAAAGCTTTGGATCTTTTCTTAGATGAACATCACCACCATGAAATCCCATTTTTGAAAGAAGACATTCACATTTTTTTATGCATTCATCTACAAGAGTTGTAGGCTTGATAGAATATGCATAATCCAAGTGAAGACGGACCAACTTGTCAATGATTCTTAACTCTGCATGTAGTGTACATATGTGTACATTTGTCAATGCTATTGGAAGTATGGGATCCCAAATCATTGAAGAAGATGAGTAGTTATGAAGAATAACATTTTGTCTAGAAGGAGCCTTTTCAGCCTCAGCTCTAGCAATCCATCCATTTGTGCCTGGGCTTTGCATGCAGTACAAGCAAGGGTACTTAGAATTTGCTTCCCCACTTATACCAAACATGCATTTGAGTGTCTTTAGGTCTCCACTCAAATGCCACTCAACTTGAAAGTTCCTGTAGTCTTTGACATTCAACAATTCTCCTGCATAATGCCTTTGGATAACATTTGGAATGTTTGTCTGTGAGAATAATCATTCAAGTGTTTTATGGCTCTCAGATGCAACTTGAGCACAGCCAACCCACCATAACTCCATTTCTGATTGTACTTTGAGAGATGGAGTATCCAATTTCCCAAGGCTATAGTCCAAAGCTTTGTTCATCAGTGCAATGCTTATTCTCTCCATCTTTTGATGTTTTTTAAGCTCAGCTTCATCAAGTTTGATTACAAATTTCAATAGACGAGAACATTCATGCTCATTTATATTATAGAACTGAACCATGTATGTTTGAAGTTTTATAACATCTATCCATATGTTGTTAAATGCATTGTAAGTGAAATGTAACTTTTGTTTTCCTACTTCGTAAGGCATGTTACCGTGAATATGTTTATATTCACCAAATATTGATGTGATCTTCTTATTCAAGTAGAGCCAAAACTTTCCTACATGATGGGGTCTAGGCAATCCAAAACTTCTAACTTTGTTAAATTTTAAAAATTCACACCAAACTTTTGAAATTGCTCTATAACCTTTCCTACTCACTCCGACACTATCACAAATATTCTGAATTTGAGATGATTCTAGTAAAAGATTCATTTCTATCATGAGTTTTTGAAAAACAAAGCGTTTGAAGCATGTATTTTCATTCAGTTTCAATAGTCTTAAAACATCATTTTGACTCAAAACTTCATTACAGAAATGTACGCGCTCAAAACTGCTCGACATATTGAACCTAGCACATTTGTCACATGATCTCTAACAATTTTCATTCTTTTCTTTTTCTGGCCAGATTTTTCAGTCAAATCTAAAAAAGTTTTTACTCGTTTTGACCGCATTCTCAAACCTATAGAAGTTTTTTTCATTTTTTTAAAAGACTCTAACTGAGAAGATAAAGTGGATAATTTGTTTTCTAGCTCCCTCATATGTAAATTCTTCTGGTGTAGTGTGTTTTGTAAACAGTTTATGTATTGTACACAATTCCTTGAAATATCTCAGAGCCTTGAACAATAGCCTCGTAAACCATCCTCACCATCTCCCACAAATCTAATCAAATCATGAAGATTATGAAAAGAGGGGTACCTTCCAGTTTGTGGATCAATTGGATAAACAGATCCATCTGTCCATATGTCGATATGTTTCTTGCCTTCCTTTCGCAATCCATCGACTTCAGGAGGATGAAGAGCCCTTCGGAATACTTTTCTTGACGTCGCATACTCCTGACTAACTGCAATGTTGATATGGAACTTTTCACAATGATTTCGATTGTTTGAAAGCTCAACGAGAGTATTTGGGTTAACATTCTCCATGGTCTGCTATGAAAAATGACCGGCAAGTGTCTAAAATGACGTGAAAGGGAGAAACAGGCCTGCTATGAAACGTAGAGAAAAAAGCGCAAAACGTCATCAGCACACATTATATAGGTCCGTGAACAAGAGGAAAATTCGAATTTTGATCAGCGCCCGGTGAGCACAAACTTCGAGGCATAAGATATCACACAAACTTTTCATGATTATATGATATGAGTATCTCTCTCTTCAAAATCTGCATAAGATACGTTTTAAATGAACTTACACGGAATTTCTTAAAGGATTTGACAACTTTAATCCCGATTAAGCACAACTAATTGAAATCCTTACATGGCCCTTTTTGGGCCATTTTTCGCCCTAATGATTTGGCCCCGCGCAGATACATCTCTAGGCACGAGCTACAATACAAGCCTTACTTTATGTTAATGGCTGAATATCAGCTGGCTATAGAAAAAGAAACAAGCAAAAAACCCTCTCACGCGACCCAATTCGAGCCGGAAGATTTGCCACTCGATGCACAACGAGGAGAAATCTATCAACCAGATTGGCGCAAGAATTTATTACAAGAATATCCTAAGATGATGAGTACTTGGGTTCATGCACCACTACACTTAAAATACAACCCATGTTGGGGACCCGTGCCATGTCAACGCTCCTGGAAGGCATTTGCGATTAAGGTACAGAACAACAAGAAATGCCAAGATTGGTTGAATTACCAGTACTTCACTCAACCCACAGGACCACCCATAGTTGGATACATGATGGCAACGATTCATCACTGGCTTGCTTGCTTAAAACATATGGACGATATAGCAGTGCATATGACTGTCAAAATCTTTGACATGATGCAAATGGTTTTCAAAGTCTTCCATCGTGCTAAGGCACCTCATGTAAACACCTCGGGCTTCGAGCATGGCAATCTGGATCTTGCATATGATATGAGTACAATGCCATCGCTACGAGTATGTTATGCTTGGCACTGCAGAATCAAATACTTATCGGCGTGCTACAAGCAAACCTTCGAAGAAATGTTCACAACCGGTTTCTGGGAATACCATTCAGAGGTGTTCATCAGCAGGCCTACACACCTCTTGCAATTATTTTTCTATGAATAGATGGTATATTCCATGCACTATCGACTCCCACCATCCAATGAACCGCAACCCATTGATTGGGAGAAACTCGAGGCAGATCTGTCCCGAGGAATTCGCATATCAAAACACACCCTCGCTCACGAACTACTCCAGAATTACATCTGATAGACCTCACAACAAGGTTCTGTCACGGACGACAGAAGCGAGAGGGAGGGGGGTGTTGGCAGTAGTCACAGGCATAGAAGACGTGAAAGCATGTGAAGATAGAGCATAACGAAGAAGCAGGGAGTCAGTCGAATCATTTTTCAAAGAATTATGTTTATAAAATACTTTTCAAAACCTCCAACAATGATTTTCATCACTATTAACATATGTAACATAGAAAAACCCTTTTTGTAATTCATAGCTCCATTTTGTGCAAGCCGAGGAGTCCTCGAGCTTGAGGAGCTTAGGTAGAATGAGCGTACCAATTTTGGTTATTTTTAGACACCGTTTACCCTTTCAAATAGGACTTAGGACCTATTTTTTAACTATGCCGGTCACTAGATGTGAAACCGGTCAAAACTATTCTAGAATCTATAAAAAGAGCTAGAGAGCTCATTTTTGAGGTTGGTTGGTGTGATCTTAGAGCTATATTGAGCTTGTAATTGAGATCTTGAGTAATAGAGTTGATTTCCTACCTTCCATTGTATCTTGCTTGTCTCTTCGTTGTGTGTGTGCATCTTTATGCTTCTCACCTTCACTCTCACTTCATCTCACATTCACGATCTTCATATCACTCCTATCTCTTCCGCGGATTGACATTAAGGAGGTGGAGCTTCTTAACGTGGTTCTCACCATTGTGCTAGAGCAACAGTCACTCATGGAGATGGCGAGGTGTATGGTCAAGAGCCAGGCTCTACCACATAGTTTCTGGCTTGAGGCTGTCATGTGTGCAACATATGTATTGAACAGGTGTCCCACTAAAGCGCTGCAGTCTATCACTCCATATGAGGCTTGACATGACCGCAAGCCATCTGTTGCTCATCTGCATGTTTTTGGTTGTTTGGCATATGGAGTAGTGCCTGAACAACATCGCAGAAAATTAGATGATAAGGCAGTAAAATGTATTTTTGTAAGGTACTATTATGAAAGTCAAGGCTATCGTCTGTATTATCAACAGACTAAACGCATTCTGGTTAGCCGTGATGTTGTATTTGTGGAAGATGCTATTCACCCATTGCTTTCATGTACTAAGGAGACATCTGTTAGCTCCAAAGACATGTATCCTACTTTGATGCCTCCTTTTACAGGTGGACATTCTAGTGTTGGTCCTAATGAGGCAACTTCTCAACCTTTGCAGGTTTCATATGATGATACAGATCATTCCATTTCTGATGCAGATTTACATGATGCACTTGATGAGAGATCTGATATATTCAGGCAAAAACAATGCCAAAATGGCTGGTGCAAACTTTGTGTGATAGCAAATTAGATGCACCTTTGTCATATCGTACTCGTTCAGGCTCTCATAGTGCCTCCTTTGCATCAGATTGCTTTGCTATGGCTGCGTCTAGTCTCTGTGATGAGAATGAGCCTGTTTATTTTGATGAAGCACAGAATTCAAAACATTGGATGGCTGCTATGCAATATGAATATGATGCTATAATGAAGAATGGTACATGGTCTTTATGTGACTTGCCTCCTGGCAAGAAGGCCATTGGCACTAAGTGGGTATACAAGCTGAAGCGTAGACCTGATGGTACAGTTGACAGGTATAAGGCTAGGCTTGTTGCAAAGGGTTATGCGCAAGAAAGAGACATTGATTTTGATGAGACCTTTGCACCTACATGCCGTATGACTACTGTTCGGAGCATTTGTGCACTTGCAGCCCATCATGGTTGGAATGTACTTCAGTTGGACATTAAAACAGCATTTCTGAATGGTGACTTGCATGAAGATGTGTATGTTTTTCAGCCCCGTGGCTTTGTGCAGAAAGGGCATGAAAACCAGGTGTGCAGGTTAAAGAAGGCATTATATGGTTTAAAGCAAGCACCACGTGCTTGGTATGAGAAGATACATGCCTATCTGGTTGCACATGGTTTTGAGAAAAGTCCAACTGAAAGCACCTTATATGTTAAGCGTGCTAATGATGTGCTTCTGATCATTGTTGTCTATGTTGATGACATGCTGCTCACTGGTCCTATTAAGAAGCATATTGCTGATTTCAAGGCTGATTTGCATGCCTCATTTGAGATGTCTGATTTGGGGCATTTGCATCACTATTTGGGCATTCAGTTTATGCAAGTAGATTGTGGAATGACTTTGTGTCAAATGAAATATATTGACACATTATTGCAGCGTTTTGGCCTTGAAGACTGTAAGCCTATTACCACTCCTATGGAGACAGGTTTACGATTGAGTCGTTCATGATGCTAGAGATGCATTTGATGCTGTTCTCTATCAGCACGCTGTTGGATGCTTGATTTACTTATGCATTACTCGGTTAGATATTCAATTTGTTGTCTCCCAGATGAGCAGGTTTTTGCATTGCCCAGGAGTCATGCATTGGAAGGCGGTTAAGAACATCTTTCGCTACTTGAGTGGTACTCGACTACTTGGGTTGTTTTATCCCAAGGGGGGATCACTACTGCCAGATTTGCATGCTTTTTCTGACTCAGATTGGGCTGGTTTCTATGACACTCGTGTGTCCACCAATGGTTTTCGCTTCATGCTTGGTAGCTCATGTATATCTTGGTTGAGCAAGAAGCACCCTACTATGGCCACTTCCAATTGTGAAGCTGAGTATAGGGCAGCTTTCACAACGACTGTTGAGTGTGTGTGGCTCAGACGCCTTATGGTTGATTTGGGTGTTGGCCAGTCTTCTGTCACCACCATCTTCACTAACAGTCAAAGCGCATTGGCAGTTGCGAGGATCCCTGTGTTCCATGCTCGCACTAAGCACATTGAGGTGCATTATCACTATGTCAGGGAGAGGTTCTCTGTTGGGGAGATCAGCTTGGCATATGTGCCCATGTAGGAGAACATTGCAGACCTTTTCACGAAGGCTGTGCCTAGGGAGAAGTTTGAAGCTTTCCGCAAAGCTTTGGGCTTACTTCCTTTTGTGGAGTGATTTCCATTTCCACATAGCTTGGCACTTCCTTATACATGAGTGTCAGCTCCTTGTTCACCGCATCACTCCCAGGAGGGATTTGTTGATATATTTAGGTAGTGATGTGTGTGAACACACTAGGACTGCCAGGGCACTTTTTTCCCTCTTTAAGAGGTTTTTTTCCCCCGGCTTGTATATACGCCTATTGCCCTAATGGGCTACTTATCTTTGTACATTCTCTAGTAATAGATTCAGTATTGTGTGTTGTGCTCCAAGCTTCTTCTTCTTCCTTGTGCTGTTCGCGTGCTTCCGCAGACGTCTAACTCCAACCCAAACAAAGCTTAATAGATTCATTTTTCAAATGTTTACATGAATGAGACACTCTAGGCGTGTTGTGATCATATTAAAGAGTTTGATGGGTATTTTAAAAGTTTATATTTCATGACTTCTTAATACTTTATCACTATTCTAGATATGTCTAGGATGTTATTTACACTAAATGAGAATCCTTTAGGTAGAAATGTTTTCTAGCTTCTTCGTCTTCTTTTGACAAGGAAGCATGCAGGGTTAATATTTAGGTATTAGGTGCATGTAGCCAAACGCATCCATACTCTTTGTGATTCAAATATAGGCACATGATATTTAGGTTTGGATCTCTAAAGATGTTCCTCTATAATATGTACTTGTTTGCTTCTAAGTATTTGATAGGCTCTACCTCAAGGATCTACGTTTGATATTTTACAACAGAGTATGAGATTCATAAATGGAAAAAGTAAACAAAGCATGCTCCAATCATAGAATATTGAGACACATGTTTAAAATTCAAAGTACACAAGTCATTGCTAAAAGAAAAGGACAAGTCTCAAGAATCATCACATACGTGCGGTATTACAAAAAGATGCACTTGATTAGTGAGATAGTCTTTTCAAATCTCTTTGTATGACCGCATTCATGTATAATACTGCGTTGCAGGATTGATCTTCCTACACTTCAGCACTTCCTACACTTTGCACACACCTTACCAACAGTAAACAAGCACTTTCATGGATAGACAACACTTCCAAGCACTCTTTCCAAGCATCACACGTGCATGCAACCTCACAAAGAAGAAGATACAGAGAGGAGAAGACACAAATTCGAAATTCTATGCTCTTGATTCTCACAATGGAAAAACGTCCCTACAAAGAGTCACAAATTGACTTATATAAATGTGCCCTAAAAATGGTCCTTTCACACAAGAGACCGGCACTTTATTAACTGAAAGGCTAATTTCCTACTAATTTACAAGGGTAAGCTAAAAATCTCTATGGGTATGCATCTAGAGGACTCCTCTAGTGCATCTACATCAAGAAATATATTATAAAATGGCTATAATACAAGAGGAGTTTTAATTGGCTTGTATACAGTTTCTGAGGCCCTTTTCACATTATCTTTTTGAGTAAAAGTGTAGAAATTCTTGAAGAGTTCTTGAAGAGTTTTTGAAGACTCTTCCCTTCTTTTATGAAATTCTGGCTGCAATTAAAGTTGAATTACTCTATAAAAATGTATCAATGTTATACCTATGTACTTGAGCCTAAGTTTTTGAAGAATGTTTCTTCATTTTGATTCAATTCTTCATATTTCTTTGCACCATTTGGGGCTTTGAGGAGGAATATCCCTCATTTCCATATTTTGCATGATTTGTATTAGCAGACGTATGCACAAGTTTGCAACTCATGCAAAGATATTTCCCTCTCCCTCAGACAAAGATATTTCCCATGCTTGTATCTTCTATTGTACACTTTGCAACTTTTGCATGTACCTGTTCTTCTCTAAAGAATCAATGCCATTTACCAGCCCATACGACATCTTTGACCAATCGATTATCCCAAGCTAGTCCTCTTTATATTCTTTTCTTATATATAGCTTTTATACATCTTCTTAGGCTACTAGGAATGTATTTGCACCCCTTCGTGAATATGTTTGTTTCCCTTTAAGAGTAACCAATTGCATAACATCCTCAAAGTTCTACAGGTATGGGCTTGACATGCACATCAAGGCTGTGAAACATGCCATTGGATATTTATATTCTACATCATAACTCGTATCAAAGGGAAAATCTCTTGTTGATGTACCAAAGCTTAGTAATTTAATTGTAAATATATTTACAATGATAATTAAAAAGACGTTGGCATGCTTTGGTCGTGCCAAGCAATTTGATGTGTATTGTAAAAATATTCACAATGCTAATTAAAAAGACTCTAGCATCCTTTGATCATGCTAATTTCCTCTCTCATTTCTTCCACTTCTTCCTCTTTGGTTAACATTCAGATTAAAGTTACCATTGCTTTGATTATTATGCCAAGATTCATGAGATAGATGATTGTTCTTACCACATATCCAACAAGCTTTGACATTATCCTTGTTGTTTCTACCTCTCCCTCTACTTCTGCCACTTCATCTTTCTCTTAGGAAGTTTTCTTGGCTTGGAGTACCTTCATCTTCAACTCATTATTGCTTTCCTTTGATAACTTTCTTCTTGTCTTTAGAATACATTGCATGACCTATATTCTTATCAACATCTCTTTTGATATCATTCTCAAAAGTTAGCATATGTCCTAGCAATTGATTCAAATCATGAGTAAAATGATCTAATGAAAGTTCTGTTGACAATATGAAAGGCTTCCACTTCTCATCTCCTCTTAGACCTGTAAGAATTTGTCTCACCAATTTGTCTTCTACAATGTCTTCATCAACTGCACCTAAGGAATCAACAATGTCTTTCATCTTTGTCACATGATCAAATATTGATTGTGAAGCCTTCTTCTTGAATGTGATAAACTCTGCCCATAGTGATGCTTTCCTTGAGTTGGTTGTATTATGAAAATGCTCCTCCAAAGCACTCTATATATCACTTGCACTTTCAAGTCCTCTGATATGAGGAAGCAAGTAATGATTTACTTCCATGTAGATAATGCTTCTAACTTGAGCATCCTTCTTCATCCAAATCTTTAAATATGCAAGCTTCTCCCTAGTTGGAACACTAGGATCTTTGAAATCTGGCTTTTCTTCTTCTCCTGTGATGTATCTTATCAGATCTTTGCTCATAAGATGAGCTTCCATCCTGATACACCAAGCTAGATAGTTCTCTCTATCCAACTTCTCAATTTGGAGACTATCTCCCATCCTTTGTTCACATGTACTATCAAATCTTCAATCTTATGAGTAAATAATGTACCTTAGCTTCAAAATTTACTCCTTTTGATCCTTTTCATTGGTCTCGTATGTCTCCCTTTAGCTTTTCCTTATAATTTGTCCTTTTGAATCTTCAAAAGTTGAATTTTGTATGTTTGTAGTAGTCGGAGTCTTCCTTTTCTTCAAATCTGATTATTCCTGCTATGATACCACTGATGGAGATGGTTAATCTCCAAAGTACAAGCTACAATTGAGTTTAGAACACCTCTATCTTAATTATAACTCAAAACTTTCATTAATTTTGAAAGCTTTTACCAAAATATGAAGACTCAGTTTCTCTATGAAAAACTAGCTTCACTTAGAAAAGTCTACCTCACAAAATTCCCTCATTGACTGATGAAATGATTAAAGTTTTCTATGAAACTTTGACACAACACTCCTTTTCCCCTGATAGGGTATCAAAGCATGTTTGGATAAAGATAGTTCTTAAGGAAGCTTAAAATTGAGAGAATGATGAGAAGCTACATATAACAAGTAAAGTTAGGGCCTTAAATTGTTATAGAATATGGTTTCTAGGGAGAAGAATAGAAACCTTTATCAAATCTCCCAACAAACCATCATGAGTGCTCATGTTTCCATTGTGTGCTCCTCTTTGCTCAATTGTGAGTTTTATCATTTTCCCCTGATAGGGTGTAAAAGCATGTTTGGATAAAGATGGTTCTTAAAGAAGCTCAACACTAAGAGTGTTGGAGCAAGACAATCAACAATTGATGATTATATGAAGCTTAGGAGTGAAGACTTCAAGAGAAGATTAAAGCCTAAGAGCATGAAGTGAAGTAGAGGTTCAGAAAGAGATGGCCTATATACACATGTATATTAGCTTTGTAAATACTTCACAAATACTTGAAGTAATGACGAATCCACACTCATATGTATATATACACTTTATATATAGTGGTGATATATATGAGAGATGAAGAATAGATGAGATAGAGAGGAGTGGATCATAAGTTGAATGAGTATCATCCATCACATGTAAGATGAGTTGAATAGAAGATGTTTTCTAAGAATTGCATGTTGATCGTTTCTCCATTCCTCCTTCTGTGCTTGATCATTTTAGAAATCATTTTGTAGATGTCTAAGTCCATAGTTAATGCATATATGGTCAAGGTTTGAGAGTCTAATTGTAATGAGGCTAAGAGAATTACAAGTAGGAACATTTGTATGTGAAGAAGTGATAAGTGTTTTCTGAAACAGGTGCAAATTTGATGATCAAAGAATTGATCAGATCTCTTTGTATAGTGTAAAGTTCTACACAAATCAGGAGTCAAAATCTAATTTGGAAGGTAAGCTATCTATTTCTAAAAGAATTTCATTAAATGGATTATATTTAGAACCAACTGTTTAAAGTTGCATATGTAAAAGTCGCCTGTAGAAAGTGCTTGTTCGAGACACATGTTTACTTATTGAAGTAAATATAAAGTTTTGTAAGCTCTTTTGGAGAACTTTAACTTGGAGTAGGTGCACAAAAACTAGATGTCTATTGGGAGATTTCAAATAGGACTCTATTTATCTCACACCACATTCTCTAACAATTTAAGGTCCTAAATTTACTTGTGTTATATGCACCTTCTCATGATTCTCTCAATGATAAGCTTCTTTATGAAATATCTTTATCGAAACATGCTTTTACATCCTACCAGAGGAAAAGGATAAAACTCACAACCGAGAAAAGAGGAGCACACAATGGAAACATGAGCACTCATGATGGTTTGTCTTAATATATTTAGGTAGCGATGTGTGTGAACACACTAGGACCGGGGCACATTTTTCCCTCTTTATGATGTTTTTCCCTCGGCTTGTATGCATGCCTATTGACTAAGAGGTTACTTATCTTTGTACACTCTAGTGGTAATACATTCAGTATTGTGTGTTATGCTCCAAGTTTCTTCTTCTTCTTCCTTCTACTATTCGTGTGCTTCTGCAGACCTCAAACTCCAACAATTATTATCATATCAAGATGCTTCTTCATCTAGGGCATGGTTGATGCCTCTCCGATCGTAGTCTCAAAATCGCATATAATTTGGTTAGCATACGTAGGGTGATTAGGAGATCAACACGGCTTCACTGTGTGTTCCGAAATCACAATTTGAGATTGTTTCAGCCTTCAAACGCACTATCAGAGCACTTGTGCAAACAATTTCCTCTTTTTGTGCCGAATATATAAATAGGTTTTGATTCTCTAGTATAAGCATCGTGAAGTCTACTACAGGTTTAGTAGAACTCAAAAGGGTAGTTTTGTTCAACTTTTTGGGATAAAGTCAATTTTCCATCTCAAGGTATTTTAGTGAGTGGTTATGAATAAAAGCAATGATATATTCTATATGTTGGCTGTGGAGGATAAGTTGGATGGTACCACTTATCCGTTATGGACTTATATGATTTTCCATGTATTGGTTGTAAAAGCACTCTAGAATATTGTACAGGGTGTTGAAAAATATCCTATTACACTTGCAAATAGAGTTGCTAAAGGTGATGCAGACGGCATTGAAGATGATGATATTCTTGATATCATGTTCATGTTGCCGTTCTTGCTACACCTAATGCAGATCAAATTTTTTGGGATCGCAAAGATGCTGAGGCACATGCATTGATAGCCTTGTCTGTCAAACGTGCCATTATTCCTCATATTTGCTCTTGTAGAATAGCTAAGGATGCTTGGGATATACTTACCACTTTATACTAGGGAAGGAATGAGGATCGTGTTGCTTCTCTCTGAAAACAATTGAAGAGTGAGCACATGAATGAAGGGGATTCCATGGATAGTATTTTGATAAAGATCAAAGATTTAAAGAAACAATTGATTTCTGCTGATGAAGTCTTGCTCGACAATTCACTTGTGTAGACTATTCTGAATGATCTTCTTGATTCATATCAAAGTTTTGCTTCCACTCTTTGTTTAATGATGAAAATCAATCCAAATGCCTTAAAATTTGAAGAGTTAGTCTTTGTTCTATTGCAAGAAGATTAATCTAGGCAGAGCAGGTCCATTATGCATGTTGTAGATCAAGCTATTTTGGCTAGACAAAAGAGCAAAGGTAAATGGATCTCTTCTACTAGTAAGCAAAAATCTACTAATTCTGCACAATCAAAGAAGGATGACAAAGATGAAAAGAAAAAAGAAAAGCAAAAATTATTTTACAAGTACTATAAAGCAAATGATCATGTCAAAAAGTATTATCCAAAAATCGATGCAAAAAGAGGCAAAGAAGAAAGAGGATGGAATGGTTGTTGCAGAGGCCTCTCCACTGAAAATAGAGTCTACAAATCTTGTGCAGAATGAAGAATGGATGTTTACTAAAGTTTATAGTTTTGACCCATCTTCTCATGAGTAGTGTATGTCTTTAGTAGACTGAGATGTTTGGTACTTTGATAGTGGGGTGATCAAACATATTACCTCACAACAAAGTTTCTTCACTTCACTTGAGCTTGCCCCTACCGGGAATAATATCACATGTGCCAACAACTCCTCTTATCCTGTCATGGGAGTTGGTAAGATCATTTTGAATACTACTGATGGTAGTTCTTTTACATTGTCGGATGCTTTATTTGTGCGAGGGATCAAGAAGAATCTATTATGAGTTTCAGCTTTATTCAAGATTGTCTTGGTTATGAAATTTGTTGATGAGAGATATAGAGTTTATGATTTGTCAAGTGATGACATCATTATTGCTTCTGGCATTTTATGTCATGGGCCGTATAAGATCATAGACTATGAAAGATCTATGAATGATTCAGCATGTGCAATACATGCTTCTTAGGCTATGTCAGATGCAAAGCTTTGGCATGCATGCTTTGGTCATCTAATTTTGTTAGTTTGCTATGCGTGCACAAATATGAAATGATGTCCTCTCTACCCAAACTTGAGGCACCCAGTAAACATATTTGTGAGGGCTGTATTTTGGAAAAATGCAGCATTCATCACTCCCAAAAGATAGTTCACTTGGAGATACTCAAAATTTGTAGCTTGCTCATAACGATGTCTGTGGTTCTATGCAAACATCTTCTTTTGGGAACTATCTTTACTTCATTACTTTCATCGATTATTTTTCTAGGCATACATGGATATAGCCATTGAAAGCAAAGTCCGAAGTGTTTATGTGCTTCTTTTTCAAACAATTTTTGGTGTTGGCTAAAAATCTATTGCCATGTAAAATAGGACCCTCCATTCTGATCGAGGGGGGGAATATATGTCTTCTAACTTTAATGCATTTTCGAGGGAACCTAGGATCAAATATCAGTGTACATTGTCATATACACCTCAACAGAATGGAGTTCATGAACTGAAGAACATATCACTCATGGAGATGGTGAGGTGTATGGTTAAGAGTCAAGATATATCACATAGTTTTTATCTTGGGATTGTTATGTGTGTAACATATGTACTTAGCAGATGTCCCACCAAAGCATTGGAGTCTATCACTCCATATAAGGCTTGGCATGTTCGTAAGCCATATGTTGCTCAGCCGTGAGTTTTTGGTTGTTTAGCATATGCATTAGTGCCTAAACAACAATGCAAGAAATTGGATGATAAAGTAGTGAAATGTATTTTTTGTTGGGTATAGTTCTGAAAGAAAAGGCTATCGTCTATATCATCCACAGACTAAACATATTTTTGTTAGTCATGATGTTGTTTTTGTGGAAGACGCTATTTAGCGACTACTTTCATGTACTAAGGAGACATCAATTAGCTCCAAAGACATGTATGACACTTTGCTGCCTCTTTTTACAGGTGGATAATCTAGTGCTGGTCCAAATGAAGTAACTTTTCAGCCTTTATATGTTTCATGTGAAGATGCAGATCATTCCATTTCTGATGCAGATTTACCAATGGCAACCCATACGACATCTTTGACCAATCGATTATCCCAAGGTATTTCTCTTCATATTATTTTCTTGTATATAGCTTTTATACATCTTCTTAGGCTACTAGGAATGTATTTGCACCCCTTCGTGAATATGTTTGTTTCCCTTTAAGAGTAACCAATTGTATAGGCATCCTCAAAGGTCTACAAGTATGGGCTTGGCATGCACATCAAGGTCGTGAAACATGCCATTGGACATTTAAATTCTACACCATAACTCGTATCAAAGGGAAAATCTCTTGTTGATGTACCAAAGCTTAGTAATTTAATTGTAAATATATTTACAATGATAATTAAAAAGACGTTGGCATGCTTTAGTCGTGCTAAACAATTCGATGTGTAATGACAAATCCACACTCATATGTATATATACACTTATATATAGTCACTTATATATAGTCGTGATATATATGAGAGATGAAGAATAGATGAGATAGAGAGGAGTGGATCATAAGTTGAATGAGTATCATCCATCATATGTAAGATGAGCTGAATAGAAGACGTTTTCTAAGAATTGCACGTTGATCTTTTCTCCATTTACCTTGAAGTAGGTGCACAAACACTAGATGTCTATTGGGAGATTTCAAATAGGACTCTATTTATCTCACACCACATTCTCTAACAATTTAAGGCTTTAAATTTACTTGTGCTATATGCACCTTCTCATGATTCTCTCAATGATAAGCTTCTTTATGAAATATCTTTATCGAAACATGCTTTTACACCCTACCAGGGGAAAAGGATAAAACTCACAACCCAGAAAAGAGGAGCACACAATGGAAACATGAGCTCTCATGATGGTTTGTCTTAATATATTTAGGTAGCGATGTGTGTGAACACACTAGGACCACCGGGGCACGTTTTTCCCTCTTTATGATGTTTTTTCCTCGGCTTGTATACATGCCTATTGGCCTAAGAGGTTACTTATCTTTGTACACTCTAGTGATAATACATTCAGTATTGTGTGTTATGCTCCAAGTTTCTTCTTCTTCTTCCTTCTACTATTCGTGTGCTTTTGGAGACCTCAAACTCCAACAATTGGTATCATATCAAGATGCTTCTTCATCTAGAGCATGGTTGATGCCTCTCCGATCGTAGTATCAAAATCGCACATAATTTGGTTAGTATACTTAGGGTGATTAGGAGATCAAAACGGCTTCACTGTGTGTTCGGAAATCACAATTTGAGATTGTTTCAGCCTTCAAACACACTATCAGAGCACTTGTGCAAACAATTTTCTCTTTTTGTGCCGAATATATAAATAGGTTTTGATTCTCTAGTATAAGCATCGTGAAGTCTACTACAGGTTTAGTAGAACTCAATAGGGTAGTTCTCTTCAACTTTTTGAGATAAAGTGCAATTTTCCATCTCAAGGTATTTTAGTCAGTGTTCATGAATAAAAGCAATGATATATTCTATATGTTGGTTGTTGAGGATAAGTTGGATGGTACCACTTACCCATTATGGACTTATATGATTTTCCATGTATTGGTTGCAAAAGGACTCTAGAGTATTGTACAGGATGTTGAAAAATGTCCTATTACACTTGCAAACAGAGTCGCTAAAGGTGATGCAAACGGCATTGAAGATGATGATATTCTTGATGTCATGTTCATGTTGTCGTTCTTGCTGCACCTAATGCAGATCAAATTTGTTGGGATCGCAAAGATGATGAGGCATATGCATTGATAGCCTTGTCTGTCAAATGTGCCATTATTCCTTATATTTGCTGTTGTAGAACAACTACTGATGCTTGGGATATACTTACCACTTTATACTAGGGAAGGAATGAGAATCGTGTTGCTTATCTCTGAAAACAATTGAAGAGTGAGCATATGAATGAAGGGGATTCCATGGATAGTTTTTTGACAAAGATCAAAGATTTAAAGGAACAACTAATTTCTGCTGATGAAGTCTTGCTTGAAAATTCACTTGCGTAGACTATTCTGAATGATCTTCCTAATTCATATCAAAGTTTTGCATCCACTCTTTGTTTAATGATGAAAATCTTTCCAAATGCCTTAACATTTGAAGAGTACTCTTTGTTCTATTGCAAGAAGATTAATCTAAGCAGAACAGGTCCATTATGCATGTTGCAGATCAAGGTATTTTGGCTAGTCAAAAGGGCAAAGGTAAATGGAGCTCTTCTACTAGTAAGCATAAATCTACTAATTCTGCACAATCAAAGAAGGATGACAAAGATGAGAAGAAAAAAGAAAAGAAAAAATTATTTTACAAGTACTATAAAGGAAATGATGATGTGAAAAAGTATTATCCAAAACTGGCTGCAAAAAGAGGCAAAGAAGAAAGAGGATGGAATGGTTGTTGCAAAGGCCTCTCCACCGAAAATAGAGTCTACGAATCTTGTGCAGAATGAAGAATGGGTGTTTACTAAAGTTTCTAGTTTTGACCCATCTTCTCATGAGTAGTGTATGTCTTTAGTAGACTGAGATGTTTGGTACTTTGATAGTGGGGTGATCAAACATATTACCTCACAACAAAGTTTCTTCACTTCACTTGAGCTTGCCCCTACCGAGAATAATATCACATGTTCCAACAACTCCTCTTATCCTGTCATGGGAGTTGGTAAGATCATTTTGACTACTACTAATGGTAGTTCTTTTACATTGTCGGATGCTTTATTTGTGCGAGGGATCAAGAAGAATCTATTATCAGTTTCAGCTTTATTCAAGATTGTCTTGGTTATGAAATTTGTTGATGAGAGATATAGAGTTTATGATTTGTCAAGTGATGACATCATTATTGCTTCTGGCATTTTATGTCATGGGTCGTATAAGATCATAGACTATGAAAGATCTATGAATGATTCAGCATGTGCAGTACATGCTTCTTAGGCTATGTCAGATGCAAAGCTTTGGCATGCATGCTTTGGTCATCTAATTTTGTTAGTTTGCTATGCGTGTAGAAATATGAAATGATGTCCTCTCTACCCAAACTTGAGGCACCTAGTAAACATATTTGTGAGGGCTGTATTTTGGAAAAATGCAGCATTCATCACTCCCAAAAGATAGTTCACTTGGAGATACTCAAAATTTGTAGCTTGCTCATAACGATGTCTGTGGTTCTATGCAAACATCTTCTTTTGGGAACTATCTTTACTTCATTACTTTCATCGATTATTTTTCTACTATTCGTGTGCTTCTGCAGACCTCAAACTCCAACAATTATTATCATATCAAGATGCTTCTTCATCTAGGGCATGGTTGATGCCTCTCCGATCGTAGTCTCAAAATCGCATATAATTTGGTTAGCATACGTAGGGTGATTAGGAGATCAACACGGCTTCACTGTGTGTTCCGAAATCACAATTTGAGATTGTTTCAGCCTTCAAACGCACTATCAGAGCACTTGTGCAAACAATTTCCTCTTTTTGTGCCGAATATATAAATAGGTTTTGATTCTCTAGTATAAGCATCGTGAAGTCTACTACAGGTTTAGTAGAACTCAAAAGGGTAGTTTTGTTCAACTTTTTGGGATAAAGTCAATTTTCCATCTCAAGGTATTTTAGTGAGTGGTTATGAATAAAAGCAATGATATATTCTATATGTTGGCTGTGGAGGATAAGTTGGATGGTACCACTTATCCGTTATGGACTTATATGATTTTCCATGTATTGGTTGTAAAAGCACTCTAGAATATTGTACAGGGTGTTGAAAAATATCCTATTACACTTGCAAATAGAGTTGCTAAAGGTGATGCAGACGGCATTGAAGATGATGATATTCTTGATATCATGTTCATGTTGCCGTTCTTGCTACACCTAATGCAGATCAAATTTTTTGGGATCGCAAAGATGCTGAGGCACATGCATTGATAGCCTTGTCTGTCAAACGTGCCATTATTCCTCATATTTGCTCTTGTAGAATAGCTAAGGATGCTTGGGATATACTTACCACTTTATACTAGGGAAGGAATGAGGATCGTGTTGCTTCTCTCTGAAAACAATTGAAGAGTGAGCACATGAATGAAGGGGATTCCATGGATAGTATTTTGATAAAGATCAAAGATTTAAAGAAACAATTGATTTCTGCTGATGAAGTCTTGCTCGACAATTCACTTGTGTAGACTATTCTGAATGATCTTCTTGATTCATATCAAAGTTTTGCTTCCACTCTTTGTTTAATGATGAAAATCAATCCAAATGCCTTAAAATTTGAAGAGTTAGTCTTTGTTCTATTGCAAGAAGATTAATCTAGGCAGAGCAGGTCCATTATGCATGTTGTAGATCAAGCTATTTTGGCTAGACAAAAGAGCAAAGGTAAATGGATCTCTTCTACTAGTAAGCAAAAATCTACTAATTCTGCACAATCAAAGAAGGATGACAAAGATGAAAAGAAAAAAGAAAAGCAAAAATTATTTTACAAGTACTATAAAGCAAATGATCATGTCAAAAAGTATTATCCAAAAATCGATGCAAAAAGAGGCAAAGAAGAAAGAGGATGGAATGGTTGTTGCAGAGGCCTCTCCACTGAAAATAGAGTCTACAAATCTTGTGCAGAATGAAGAATGGATGTTTACTAAAGTTTATAGTTTTGACCCATCTTCTCATGAGTAGTGTATGTCTTTAGTAGACTGAGATGTTTGGTACTTTGATAGTGGGGTGATCAAACATATTACCTCACAACAAAGTTTCTTCACTTCACTTGAGCTTGCCCCTACCGGGAATAATATCACATGTGCCAACAACTCCTCTTATCCTGTCATGGGAGTTGGTAAGATCATTTTGAATACTACTGATGGTAGTTCTTTTACATTGTCGGATGCTTTATTTGTGCGAGGGATCAAGAAGAATCTATTATGAGTTTCAGCTTTATTCAAGATTGTCTTGGTTATGAAATTTGTTGATGAGAGATATAGAGTTTATGATTTGTCAAGTGATGACATCATTATTGCTTCTGGCATTTTATGTCATGGGCCGTATAAGATCATAGACTATGAAAGATCTATGAATGATTCAGCATGTGCAATACATGCTTCTTAGGCTATGTCAGATGCAAAGCTTTGGCATGCATGCTTTGGTCATCTAATTTTGTTAGTTTGCTATGCGTGCACAAATATGAAATGATGTCCTCTCTACCCAAACTTGAGGCACCCAGTAAACATATTTGTGAGGGCTGTATTTTGGAAAAATGCAGCATTCATCACTCCCAAAAGATAGTTCACTTGGAGATACTCAAAATTTGTAGCTTGCTCATAACGATGTCTGTGGTTCTATGCAAACATCTTCTTTT
This sequence comes from Ceratopteris richardii, assembly GCA_020310875.1. Lineage (NCBI taxonomy): Eukaryota > Viridiplantae > Streptophyta > Polypodiopsida > Polypodiales > Pteridaceae > Ceratopteris > Ceratopteris richardii. The sequence goes on from CM035442.1 coordinate 132,109,068, forward strand.
GGGAACTATCTTTACTTCATTACTTTCATCGATTATTTTTCTAGGCATACATGGATATAGCCATTGAAAGCAAAGTCCGAAGTGTTTATGTGCTTCTTTTTCAAACAATTTTTGGTGTTGGCTAAAAATCTATTGCCATGTAAAATAGGACCCTCCATTCTGATCGAGGGGGGGAATATATGTCTTCTAACTTTAATGCATTTTCGAGGGAACCTAGGATCAAATATCAGTGTACATTGTCATATACACCTCAACAGAATGGAGTTCATGAACTGAAGAACATATCACTCATGGAGATGGTGAGGTGTATGGTTAAGAGTCAAGATATATCACATAGTTTTTATCTTGGGATTGTTATGTGTGTAACATATGTACTTAGCAGATGTCCCACCAAAGCATTGGAGTCTATCACTCCATATAAGGCTTGGCATGTTCGTAAGCCATATGTTGCTCAGCCGTGAGTTTTTGGTTGTTTAGCATATGCATTAGTGCCTAAACAACAATGCAAGAAATTGGATGATAAAGTAGTGAAATGTATTTTTTGTTGGGTATAGTTCTGAAAGAAAAGGCTATCGTCTATATCATCCACAGACTAAACATATTTTTGTTAGTCATGATGTTGTTTTTGTGGAAGACGCTATTTAGCGACTACTTTCATGTACTAAGGAGACATCAATTAGCTCCAAAGACATGTATGACACTTTGCTGCCTCTTTTTACAGGTGGATAATCTAGTGCTGGTCCAAATGAAGTAACTTTTCAGCCTTTATATGTTTCATGTGAAGATGCAGATCATTCCATTTCTGATGCAGATTTACCAATGGCAACCCATACGACATCTTTGACCAATCGATTATCCCAAGGTATTTCTCTTCATATTATTTTCTTGTATATAGCTTTTATACATCTTCTTAGGCTACTAGGAATGTATTTGCACCCCTTCGTGAATATGTTTGTTTCCCTTTAAGAGTAACCAATTGTATAGGCATCCTCAAAGGTCTACAAGTATGGGCTTGGCATGCACATCAAGGTCGTGAAACATGCCATTGGACATTTAAATTCTACACCATAACTCGTATCAAAGGGAAAATCTCTTGTTGATGTACCAAAGCTTAGTAATTTAATTGTAAATATATTTACAATGATAATTAAAAAGACGTTGGCATGCTTTAGTCGTGCTAAACAATTCGATGTGTAATGACAAATCCACACTCATATGTATATATACACTTATATATAGTCACTTATATATAGTCGTGATATATATGAGAGATGAAGAATAGATGAGATAGAGAGGAGTGGATCATAAGTTGAATGAGTATCATCCATCATATGTAAGATGAGCTGAATAGAAGACGTTTTCTAAGAATTGCACGTTGATCTTTTCTCCATTTACCTTGAAGTAGGTGCACAAACACTAGATGTCTATTGGGAGATTTCAAATAGGACTCTATTTATCTCACACCACATTCTCTAACAATTTAAGGCTTTAAATTTACTTGTGCTATATGCACCTTCTCATGATTCTCTCAATGATAAGCTTCTTTATGAAATATCTTTATCGAAACATGCTTTTACACCCTACCAGGGAAAAAGGATAAAACTCACAACCCAGAAAAGAGGAGCACACAATGGAAACATGAGCTCTCATGATGGTTTGTCTTAATATATTTAGGTAGCGATGTGTGTGAACACACTAGGACCACCGGGGCACGTTTTTCCCTCTTTATGATGTTTTTTCCTCGGCTTGTATACATGCCTATTGGCCTAAGAGGTTACTTATCTTTGTACACTCTAGTGATAATACATTCAGTATTGTGTGTTATGCTCCAAGTTTCTTCTTCTTCTTCCTTCTACTATTCGTGTGCTTTTGGAGACCTCAAACTCCAACAATTGGTATCATATCAAGATGCTTCTTCATCTAGAGCATGGTTGATGCCTCTCCGATCGTAGTATCAAAATCGCACATAATTTGGTTAGTATACTTAGGGTGATTAGGAGATCAAAACGGCTTCACTGTGTGTTCGGAAATCACAATTTGAGATTGTTTCAGCCTTCAAACACACTATCAGAGCACTTGTGCAAACAATTTTCTCTTTTTGTGCCGAATATATAAATAGGTTTTGATTCTCTAGTATAAGCATCGTGAAGTCTACTACAGGTTTAGTAGAACTCAATAGGGTAGTTCTCTTCAACTTTTTGAGATAAAGTGCAATTTTCCATCTCAAGGTATTTTAGTCAGTGTTCATGAATAAAAGCAATGATATATTCTATATGTTGGTTGTTGAGGATAAGTTGGATGGTACCACTTACCCATTATGGACTTATATGATTTTCCATGTATTGGTTGCAAAAGGACTCTAGAGTATTGTACAGGATGTTGAAAAATGTCCTATTACACTTGCAAACAGAGTCGCTAAAGGTGATGCAAACGGCATTGAAGATGATGATATTCTTGATGTCATGTTCATGTTGTCGTTCTTGCTGCACCTAATGCAGATCAAATTTGTTGGGATCGCAAAGATGATGAGGCATATGCATTGATAGCCTTGTCTGTCAAATGTGCCATTATTCCTTATATTTGCTGTTGTAGAACAGCTACTGATGCTTGGGATATACTTACCACTTTATACTAGGGAAGGAATGAGAATCGTGTTGCTTATCTCTGAAAACAATTGAAGAGTGAGCATATGAATGAAGGGGATTCCATGGATAGTTTTTTGACAAAGATCAAAGATTTAAAGGAACAACTAATTTCTGCTGATGAAGTCTTGCTTGAAAATTCACTTGCGTAGACTATTCTGAATGATCTTCCTAATTCATATCAAAGTTTTGCATCCACTCTTTGTTTAATGATGAAAATCTTTCCAAATGCCTTAACATTTGAAGAGTACTCTTTGTTCTATTGCAAGAAGATTAATCTAAGCAGAACAGGTCCATTATGCATGTTGCAGATCAAGGTATTTTGGCTAGTCAAAAGGGCAAAGGTAAATGGAGCTCTTCTACTAGTAAGCATAAATCTACTAATTCTGCACAATCAAAGAAGGATGACAAAGATGAGAAGAAAAAAGAAAAGAAAAAATTATTTTACAAGTACTATAAAGGAAATGATGATGTGAAAAAGTATTATCCAAAACTGGCTGCAAAAAGAGGCAAAGAAGAAAGAGGATGGAATGGTTGTTGCAAAGGCCTCTCCACCGAAAATAGAGTCTACGAATCTTGTGCAGAATGAAGAATGGGTGTTTACTAAAGTTTCTAGTTTTGACCCATCTTCTCATGAGTAGTGTATGTCTTTAGTAGACTGAGATGTTTGGTACTTTGATAGTGGGGTGATCAAACATATTACCTCACAACAAAGTTTCTTCACTTCACTTGAGCTTGCCCCTACCGAGAATAATATCACATGTTCCAACAACTCCTCTTATCCTGTCATGGGAGTTGGTAAGATCATTTTGACTACTACTAATGGTAGTTCTTTTACATTGTCGGATGCTTTATTTGTGCGAGGGATCAAGAAGAATCTATTATCAGTTTCAGCTTTATTCAAGATTGTCTTGGTTATGAAATTTGTTGATGAGAGATATAGAGTTTATGATTTGTCAAGTGATGACATCATTATTGCTTCTGGCATTTTATGTCATGGGTCGTATAAGATCATAGACTATGAAAGATCTATGAATGATTCAGCATGTGCAGTACATGCTTCTTAGGCTATGTCAGATGCAAAGCTTTGGCATGCATGCTTTGGTCATCTAATTTTGTTAGTTTGCTATGCGTGTAGAAATATGAAATGATGTCCTCTCTACCCAAACTTGAGGCACCTAGTAAACATATTTGTGAGGGCTGTATTTTGGAAAAATGCAGCATTCATCACTCCCAAAAGATAGTTCACTTGGAGATACTCAAAATTTGTAGCTTGCTCATAACGATGTCTGTGGTTCTATGCAAACATCTTCTTTTGGGAACTATCTTTACTTCATTACTTTCATCGATTATTTTTCTAGGCATACATGGATATAGCCATTGAAAGCAAAGTCCGAAGTGTTTATGTGCTTCAAACAATTTTTGGTGTTGGCTAAAAATCTATTTCCATGTAAAATAGGACCCTCCATTCTGATCGAGGGGGGGAATATATGTCTTCTAACTTTAATGCATTTTCGAGGGAACCTAGGATCAAATATCAGTGTACATTGTCATATACACCTCAACAGAATGGAGTTCATGAACTGAAGAACATATCACTCATGGAGATGGTGAGGTGTATGGTTAAGAGTCAAGATATATCACATAGTTTTTGTCTTGGGATTGTTATGTGTGTAACATATGTACTTAGCAGATGTCCCACCAAAGCATTGGAGTCTATCACTCCATATAAGGCTTGGCATGTTAGTAAGCCATATGTTGCTCAGCCGTGAGTTTTTGGTTGTTTAGCATATGCATTAGTGGCTAAACAACAATGCAAGAAATTGGATGATAAAGTAGTGAAATGTATTTTTTGTTGGGTATAGTTCTGAAAGAAAAGGCTATCGTCTATATCATCCACAGACTAAACATATTTTTGTTAGTCATGATGTTGTTTTTGTGGAAGACGCTATTTAGCGACTACTTTCATGTACTAAGGAGACATCAATTAGCTCCAAAGACATGTATGACACTTTGCTGCCTCTTTTTACAGGTGGATAATCTAGTGCTGGTCCAAATGAAGTAACTTTTCAGCCTTTATATGTTTCATGTGAAGATGCAGATCATTCCATTTCTGATGTAGATTTACCAATGGCAACCCATACGACGTCTTTGACCAATCGATTATCCCAAGGTATTTCTCTTCATATTATTTTCTTGTATATAGCTTTTATACATCTTCTTAGGCTACTAGGAATGTATTTGCACCCCTTCGTGAATATGTTTGTTTCCCTTTAAGAGTAACCAATTGTAGAGCCATCCTCAAAGGTCTACAAGTATGGGGTTGGCATGCACATCAAGGTCGTGAAACATGCCATTGGACATTTATATTCTACACCATAACTCGTATCAAAGGGAAAATCTCTTGTTGATGTACCAAAGCTTAGTAATTTAATTGTAAATATATTTACAATGATAATTAAAAAGACGTTGGCATGCTTTGGTCGTGCTAAACAGTTTGATGTGTATTGTAAAAATATTCACAATGCTAATTAAAAAGACTCTAGCATGCTTTGATCATGCTAATTAGTTGACACACACCCTTTTTAAGAGTGCTAATTAATTGACATCACAACATGATAATCGGTGACCTCGACGTTGCAAATATGGTGTCAACTAAAAAGAGTATGCGAAGGCAATTGATCATATGGTTGGCTAACTGCTCTATCATGAAACATATTTGGTACACAATGTCATATTGTACTTGAAGTTGTTAACAAATGAAAGAACATGAAAGAAAAAAGAAATCTTCTCCAAGTTTTGTAAATGAAAGAAGACATACATAAACAGGTTTGAGTATTTCTCGTTTCCATTTCAATTTTGCCTTTGAACATCTTCACGATTAGCTAGCTGTCTGCATATTGCATTAGGTACCCGATTCTGCCGACGGCAGCTGCGACCGTCCACTTCAGGGAGCGAGTCGTCAAGATCACGCTTCGCTTCAAGCGTCGAAGGAGATACTTGCGCAGAATGGAGGAGGGGTTGCTTGAGGAGACGCACTACGGTCTGCCAATCCTACCACACTCGAAGCCGAGCGTGATCTTGCAATCGGGACTTTCTTTTTGCTGCGGAAAGCCAGATGAAGTAGCGGCGGAGGTTACGCTACCCCATTTTTCAAGCGAAGGCTAATCAGGAAGTATTTTCTATCTATCGTTCATTACTGTTCGTTCATTCTGACTTATAAGGAAACCCGCCCGTTCTTCAATCACTTGAAGCAGTACTCCGTATCTGGAAATTCGACTGTTTCCAGTTATTCCGACTTCCAGTTTTTCGGAACTCCTTTCTGACACAGAGAGTCGTCAATCTGATATCTGCCTCAAGTCTAGACTCATAGCCTTGTGACCTGATCTTTCACTATCTAATCTCCATTCCTCGAGCTAAAGTTCTTCCAGTGCTTATGAAGTGGCAATGCCCTTTGGTGATTATGCGTAGATTTTTTTTTTTTTCCCTCTTGCCTATAGGTCACAGAAGTTCACTCTCTGATGTGCAAGTTCTCATAAGCTTCAATCATCAATGTAATAGATTCAGCTCTTTTCCTTCACATGTCGACATTACAGACTATGTGATTCATAAAAGTTTTTATAACGGTGTATTAATTATCATGAGCTGGAAATAAGAACTCATACCATGTCCCAGCTGTTTCCGTTCTCCCCAAGCCGCTCATTTTAACATCAGGAAAGAAAAAAAAGGGTCATTGCCATGCCATGAACACAATTCAATTCCATGGGGCATAATGCTGTATCATAGCACAAAAATATTCACTCTTACGCAGTTTGCGAAAGTCATTTGCTGTTCGGATGTTTCTGATCTATTTCCTTCTTCTAGGCTTCATTTGAAGCTGATATAGTTACACAGTTCAGTGGCTGAATGCACTAACGAGCTAATAAGGTCACATTCTCATTCTCGTCAAGGTGTACAGTGTAGGAGCAACATGCTCACCTTCATGTCCAAGCAAGCTTACACAAACGGTTAGTCGTAGCTTTTGATTAGAAATACGGACTAGAAATTAATGAATGCAGTGAAGGTAAAATCATGGAGGAGCATCATCTATAGAAGGAAAATGAGGAAAGCATCATCTGTAGAAGGAAAGCATGATGGATTTGAAGGTAAAATCATGGAGGAGCATCATCTGTATACAGGGAAAGCATGATAGATTGTGAAGGTAAACTCATAGCATGATAGATTGTGAAGGTAAACTCATGGGGGAACATCATCTATAGAAGGAAAATGGGGAAAACATTGCTACTTTTACTACTACCTCAAAAGTATAACTGCCCTCGAAATTGAATAATTCATAGCTTTAGGGGGGCCTCTTCCAATACTCCTCTTGTAATATTCCTGAATTTTACGGGTAATGCAATAGACTACCATATGATCAATAAATAAAAAGATTACCTAAGTCTGATGTCATAATACAACTAAGAATCTGAATTACGCATTCCAGATATTGAAGATGGTGAGTCTTTGGACTTGAAGAAAAATAAGCCAAAACATTTAAAGAAAAAAAGGGAAAAATAAGCCAAAACATTTGAACTTGAACTAAATGTATCGGAAGGAAACAAAGGCATGCACTCCCATTGCTAACCTTTTGAATTGCTTCAAGTGGCTAAATTACTTATCTTGAATATACCAAAGAGAAGAGAAAGTAACAAGATTTGACAAGGAATTGTGCTTTTATAACTCTCAAAGGGTTTAATACTAGAAGTGACGCAAAAAAGCCTTCAAGAAGTCTTTTACTTAGCTTCTATGCTATATTTGAGGCCCTCTTCACACTATCTTTCGTACAACAAGTGTAAAACATCTTTTTAAAGAACTTTTTGAAATTTTGCAAAAAATTGCATGATATTTCTATAATCAAAAGTAAGGTTCTTTCTTTGTTTTACAAAATTCTAGCCTCAATACAAAGGTGAATTACTATCTATATACTTACGTGTATGTGATTGAAAGATTCTCTTTTCATTTTGAGTCAATTGATGCAACTTTCTAATCAATCATGAAAACTTGAAATAACTCTTTTAGAGAGTGTTAAGTTTTGGTTTCATTTAAGCTAAGTGAAGCTTCAAGACGAAACATCATCAACCGATCTTTAGGAAATGAGCAAATTCCCAAAGAAATAAATTGAATTGTGAACTTTTCATTTAGGAATATAAGGTTTCAAGATATGGATCTCCAATCCATGAACTTTTTCTAAACAAGTTATAAAGTTCAAAGTTATGTGTTCATAGTAGCATTACTATTGGATCAATTTTCAATAGATGCTTGGAATTTAAACATAATTTTTATTCTTGAAATATATTTAAAGAACTCTAGTAAGATCTAAAGATTGACCAATAATAAGAAATATTGTATCAAACTCAAGAACAGGAATCAATACCACATAAATGAAAGTTCAAGACAAACTGTCATAGTGGAATGGGAAACCATATCAAAAAGGTGATATTTATTCTCTAGTTTGATACTCAGGAAATAAGCACAACTGAATCAATAAAGTTTTTGAATATTGTTTGAAAGAATCCTTTCGGCATTGCAAAAGATCCCAAGATGAATCATTTGCACAAGCTACTTGATTCACTAGAATGAATCTCAAGACCTTAAAAAATAACATTCTCCCAAGTAGTGAGAATGAAATCCTTCATATTCTTTAGATAATAAGTAGTTCCCTAGCAGTCCCAAACCACCATAAGTGGTACTTAAAGTCCATATATATGGTTGATATCACCTAGAAGGGTATCAAAGATTCTTAGCTTTCAAATATGAAAGGCATTAGTCTATGATTGGACTTGAGTAGAGGAAAGGTCCCTAAAAGCCCATGGGAAGCTTTTGATAGTTCAAGAGATCTTAAAGATAAACAATAAGTCTTTATTTTATCGCATGATCAACAAGACTTGTGATCAGAGATACTTTGATGTTTGTGAAAGTACTGGAAATAAAAAAAGTAAGTTGTTCCAAGTTTGAACAGAGTAAAGTTCCAAGTATGTAGTCTGCAATCATGATAACGGTAATTAAGTCTATGGAAGGTATAACATAAAGTTTATCTATCCTTGGGATTTCTTAAAGGTGAAATCGAAAAGCATGAGCAGACGCTTAGACTTAAGCAGTAGAGAGATTCTCGTAAACTCCCTAGGGTAGCTACTTAAAACCTTTTGTTAGAAAGGAATCTAACGATAAGTAGTAAACCACTATTGTCAGTACAAATTGGTCCAGCATCTCTCTCTCTCACTCTCTCTATCTTTGAATCTCCACCATAAGTGTACAACAATAACTTTTGCTTCAGTTAGTTATATATGGAGTCGTCAAAGGCTCTTTGTGAATGAGTTGAACCTGCATGCATTTGCCTCTTGTTTTTTGACTAGATATGTATGATTTGAACCTAATATGTCCCCAAAGGTCATTTACATGCAAAAAAAAACCCAGCCATAGAAATGCGAGATTTGGCCCTGCAAATTTTTTGCAAGGCTCAATCCCACATTTCTATGGCTGGGTTCTTTTTTTGCATTTTATGGCCTTTTCAATGCCCCCTATGTATAGATGAGATGTATAGAATGTATAAGATAGAAGGTTAGTCACTCCAAGTACTCTTTGGCTTGGCTGAATCCCGCATTTCTATGGTTGGGTTCTTTTTTTGCATTTTATGGCCTTTTCAATGCCCCCTATTTATAGATGAGATGTATAGAATGTATAAAATAGAAGGTTACTCACTCTAGGTACTCTTTGGCTTGCTCGGTCTTCAGTGTAAAGTTGATCCACCCGTAAGCAAGATAATTTGAAATCATTTCAGTTGATCCTACACTTGGGAGCCCTCTTAAACACTAAAAAAGGCCAAAAAAGCCCCTACCACAGAAACACGAGAATCAGCCCTGCAAAATGTTTGCAAGGTTGATTCCCCCGTTTATGTGGCTAGGGCTTTTTTGGACTATTTCATGCTAATTTAGATAGCACAAACCATATGCAACACTTAGATGAAGAGAAAAACTTAAAATTACATAGAAGTTGTGGATACAAAGGTAGGTTCAAATTATGAAGCACATTTCATACAAAGGACAAGATAAAATAGGAAAGACAAAAGTTTGTATTCTCTAAATATTTACATCATTTTTGAGTTGCCTTCAATTTCTCAACAATTTTCTTTCTCCTTTGGAGAGATTGAGGCAGCTCATAGATCAATACATATATGGATATTACATGGGGGTTGCATTCCCAGACCCATGGCAATACCTATTTGCCCTGGTACTTTTTCTCTAAAGTTAAGTCCTAATTTAGTTACAACTAAGGATTTCCTAACCAAAATGATACAATTAGTGACTTGGATAATTGTACATAGACACAAAATTTTGATAAGGGCCTTCAAGCACCAAGTCATGAAGTGCCCATCCGGACTATAGTCTTTATGTATGATCACAAAATCATCCTTTGGCAACTTTCTGATGTAGTTTGCCAAGGATAAACCATTTCCGCGAGAAGCTCGGTCCCCACTAGATCTTTCCTTGAACTTGTGCAACTCAATTGCTTCTTGTTAAGAAAAAAAATGAGAATTCAAGCTCTAACTTTGTTAACTTAAATTATTCATTTATTTAATTTAATTACCACTTACATCATGAATCTTGTCTTCTTCCTCCCCCTCTTCTGGGGTATCAAGATCAATGCTAGAGTGGGCCATGCTACTCTGGTATGCTACAGGGGATGTAGGAACTTTGTGCTTCATTATCCTCTCCCGTGCTACACTGAACTCCTGTTCCATAGTATAATTGTTGTCATCTTTTAAGATACCTTCACACACCATTGCTATGGTGTCTACCACAGAATCTCCGAGTGGGATGGCCTTCTTTTCAAGTATTTCATATGTGTTGTCAAGCGGAACATCTGACATTGTGGAGAAAATACTCAAGCATTCGTCTAGATGTAGATCAAATGCCTTCTCAATATCATGAAGAAAAATAAATTCCTCTCCATCCACAATGATGATGGAGAGATATTCAATTTCCATCTCTGGTAATGTGGGCTCAGAGGGGTTGAGATTTGAAGGGGGGCCTCCTCCATGCTTGTTAGCTCACATAGTTTGTCATCAACACCACCATGGAACTCTTGGTGGATTGTAATGCTCTCTTTTGAAAAATTTATGGCCTCTGGTTGAGGCTCATTCTTTTCCTTAACAAAGCCCCCTGTGACAAGGTTGGGGAGATCGACGGGTGTAGGTTGACGCTCCTCATTGATGATAAAATATGTTTTTGCAATGTAGGAACCCATCCTCTTCTTTTTGTTAAGTTTCTTTATTAATGGCACAGAGTCATCTAATAAGTGCCCTTTATTTTTAGCAATTGCCATGAAGCACTTAAGGCACTTCATGAAGGCAAGTTCATCACCTTATGTATGTAGAGTAAAATGTCACATGGGACCCATTTACCCTCATGTTGATATATTTAGGTAGTGATGTGTGTGAACACTCTAGGACCGCCGGGGCACTTTTTTCCCTCTTTAGGAGGTTTTTTTCCCCCGGCTTGTATATATGCCTATTTCCCTAATGGGCTACTTATCTTTGTACATTCTCTAGTAATACATTTAGTCTTGTGTGTTGTGCTCCAAGCTTCTTCTTCTTCCTTGTGCTGTTTGTGTGCTTCCGTAGACGTCTAACTCCAACAATTGGTATCAGAGCAGGTTGTCGCTTCTTCTAGGGCGCTGTCGACACTCCTCCGTTTGCAGTCTCAGATTCGCACGAAATTTGGTGAGCATACTCAGGGTGTTTCTGAGATCAAAACAGCTTCACTGTGTGGTGTCGAAATCACGATCTAAGCTCGTTTCGGCCTCCGAACGCACTATCCTAGCACTTGTGCAGGCTATTTTGTCCTTTTGTGCCAAAGGTATATACCAGTTTCTGTTCGCCAGTTTAAGCGTCTCAAAGTTTGCTATAGGTCTAGCAAAACTCGTCTGGGCAGTTTCGTTCAACTTTTTGAGATACAATCAATTTTCTGCATCAAGTTATTTTAGTCACCGGCCATGGCTGAAAGCAGTGATGTATTCCGTATGTTGGCTGTTGAGGATAAGTTGGATGGTACCAACTACCCATTATGGGCTTATATGATGCGACATGTATTGGTTGCAAAAGGACTGTGGAACATTGTGCAGGGTGTTGAAAGACGTCCTGTTACACCTACGACTACAGGTACTACAAATACAGGTGCTGTAGCTGATGAAGATGGTGTCAAAGATGATATTGTGCAGATTCCTGTTCGTGCTGCTGTTTCTGTTGCACCTACTGCAGAGCAGATTTGTTGGGATGGTAGAGATGCCCAGACACATGCATTGATAGCTTTGTCTGTCAAACGTGCCATTATTCCTCACATACGCTCTTGCAGAACAGCTAGGGATGCTTGGGATACACTTACCACATTGTACCAAGCTAGGAATGAGGCTCGTGTTGCTTATCTCCGAAAACAGTTGGAGAGTGAGCACATGAATGAAGGTGATTCTATGGACAGTTTCCTAATGAAGATCAAAGATTTGAAGGAACAATTGATTTCTGCTGATGAGGTTATACCAGATAGCTCACTTGTGCAGACCGTTTTGAATGGTCTTCCTGACTCATATCAGAGTTTTTCTTCTACTCTTCGGTTGATGATGAAAGGCAATCCGAATGCCTTATCATTTGAGGAGTTAGTCTCTGTTCTGTTGCAGGAAGATCAGTCCAGGCAGAACAGGTCCATTATGCGAGTTGCAGATCATGCTTTCGTGGCTAGTCAGAAGGGCAAAGGAAAATGGAGCTCTTCTACTAGTAAGCAGAAATCTGCAAATGCTGCACATTCAAAGAACCAAGACAAAGATGAGAAAAAATCAGAAAAGCAGAAATTGTTTTGTAAGTACTGTAAAGGCAATGATCATATAATAAAGAACTGTCCAAAACTGGCTGCTAAAGAGGCAAAGAAGAAAGAGGCTGGAATGGTTGTTGCAGAGGCCTCTACACCAAAAACAGAGTCTGCAAATCTTGTGCAGGAAGAAGAATGGGCGTTTACTACTGTCTGCAGTTTTGACTCATCTTCTCATGATCAGTGCATGTCTGCAGTAGACTCAGATATTTGGTACTTTGACAGTGGGGCGACCAAACATATTACCTCGTAGCGCAGTTTCTTCTCTTCACTTGAGCCTGCCCCTACAGGGAATACTGTCACATGCGCCAATAACTCCTCTTATCCTATTATGGGAGTTGGTAAGATCATTTTGACTACTACTGATGGTAGTTCTTTCACTTTGTCAGATGCTTTATTTGTGCTAGGGATCAAAAAGAATCTGTTATCAGTTTCTGCATTAGCCAAGATTGGCTTGGTTGTGAAATTCATTGATGACAGGTGTACAGTCCATGATCTCTCAAATGGCGATGTGATTATTGCTTCTGGGATTTTATGTCGTGGGCTGTATAAGCTCATAGACTATGAAAGATCTGTGAATGATTCGGCATGTGCAGTTCATGATTCTCAGGCTATGTCAGATGCAAAGCTTTGGCATGCACGCTTTGGTCATCTGAATTTTGCTAGTTTGTTACGCCTGCAGAAATCTGAAATGGTGTCCTCTTTGCCCAAACTTGATGCACCTGGAAAACATGGGCAAAATGCAGCGTTCTTCCTTTCCAAAAGATGGTTCAATTCGGGCTATGTAGAAATTGCAGCTTGTACATAGTGATGTCTATGGTCCTATGCAGACACCCTCCTTTGGAAATTACCTTTACTTCGTGACTTTCATCGATGATTTTTCCAGGCATGCATGGGTATATCCACTCAAAGCAAAGTTCAAAGTGTTCATGTGCTTCAAACAGTTTTTGCTTTTGGCTGAAAATCTGTCAGCATGTAAAATGGGCACCCTCCGTTCTGATCGAGGGGGGGAATATATGTCTTCATATTTTAATGCATTTCTAGCTGAACGTGGGATTAAACACCAGTGTACAGTGCCGTATACACCTCAACATAATGGAGTTGCTAAACGGAACAATAGGTCTCTCATGGAGATGGTGAGGTGTATGGTCAAGAGTCAGGCTTTACCTCATAGTTTCTGGATTGAGGCTGTCATGTGTGCAGCATCTGCGTGTTTTTGGTTGTTTGGCATATGCATTACTGCCTAAACAACATCGTAGAAAATTGGATGATAAGGCAGTAAAATGTATTTTTGTTGGGTACAATTCTGAAAGTAAAGGCTATCGTCTGTATCATCCACATACTAAACGCATTCTGGTTAGCCGTGATGTTGTCTTTGTGGAAGATGCTATTCAACCATTGCTTTCATGTACTAAGGAGACATTTGTTAGCTCCAAAGACATGTATGATACTTTGATGCCTCTTTTTACAGGTGGACAGTCTAGTGCTGGTCCTAATGAGGCAAATTCTCAGCCTTTGCAGGTTTCATATGATGATGCAGATCATTCCATTTCTGATGCAAATTTACATGATGCACTTGCTGATGAGAGAGTTGATATCGAGCAGGCAAATACTCTGCCAAAATGGCTTGTGCAGACTTTGCGTGACAGCAAATTAGATGCACCTTTGTTATATCGTACTCGTTCAGGCTCTCATAGTGCCTCCTTTGCATCAGATTGCTATGCTATGGCTGCATCTAGTCTCTGTGATGAGAATGAGCCTGTTTCTTTTGATGAAGCACATAATTCAGAAAATTGGATGGCTACTATGCAATCTGAATATGATGCTATAATGAAGAATGGTACATGGTCTTTATGTGACTTGCCTCCTGGCAAGAAGGCCATTGGCACTAAGTGGGTATACAAGCTGAAGCGTAAATCTGATGGTACAGTTGACAGGTATAAGGCTAGGCTTGTTGCAAAAGGTTATGCGCACAAAAGAGGCATTGATTTTGATGAGACCTTTGCACCTACATGCCGTATGACTACTGTTCGGAGCATTTGTGCACTTGCAGCCCATCATGGTTGGAATGTACATCAGTTGGACATTAAAACATCATTTCTAAATGATGACTTGCATGAAGAAGTGTATGTTTTTCAGCCCCGTGGCTTTGTGCAAAAAGGACATGAAAACTAGGTGTGCAGGTTAAAGAAGGCGTTATATGGTTTAAAGCAAGCACCACGTGCTTGGTATGAGAAGATACATGCCTATCTGATTGCACATGGTTTTGAGAACAGTCCAACTGAAAGCACCTTATATGTTAAGCGTGCTAATGATGTGCTTCTGATCATTGTTGTCTATGTAGACGACATGCTGCTCACTGGTCCTATTGAGAAGCATATTGCTGATTTCAAGGCTGATTCACATGCCTCATTTGAGATGTTTGATTTGGGGCATTTGCATCACTATTTGGGCATTTAGTTTATGCAAGTTGATGGTGGAATGGCTTTGTGTCAGACAAAATATATTGACACATTATTGCAACGTTTTGGCCTTGAAGACTGTAAGCCTATTGCCACTCCTATGGAGACAGGTTTACGATTGAGTCTTCATGATGCTGGAGATGCATTTGATGCTGTTCTCTATCAGCAGGCTGTTGGATGCTTGATTTACTTATGCATTACTCGTCGAGATATTCAGTTTGCTGTCTCACAGATGAGCAGGTTTATGCATTGCCCAGGAGTCACGCATTGGAAGGCGGTTAAGCGCATCTTTCGCTACTTGAGTGGTACTCGGCTACTTGGGTTGTTTTATCCCAAGGGGAGATCACTACCGCCAGATTTGCATGCTTTTTCTGACTTAGATTGGGCTGGTTGCTATGACACTCATGTGTCCACCAGTGGCTTTTGCTTCATGCTTGGTAGCTCATGTATATCTTGGTTGAGCAAGAAGCAGCCTACTGTGGCCACTTCCAGTTGTGAGGCTGAGTATAGGGCAGCTTTCACAGCGACTGTTGAGTGTGTGTGGCTCAGACGCCTTATGGCTGATTTGGGTGTTGGCCAATCTTCTGCCACCACCATCTTCACTGACAGTCAGAGCGCATTGGCAGTTGCGAGGAACCCTATGTTCCATGCTCGCACTAAGCACATTGAGGTGCATTATCACTATGTCAGGGAGAGGTTCTCTGCTGGGGAAATCAGCTTGGCATATGTGCCCACGCAGGAGAACATTGCAGACCTTTTCACGAAGGCTCTGCCTAGGGAGAAGTTTGAAGCTTTCTGCAAAGCTTTGGGCTTACTTCCTTTTGTGGAGTGATTTCCACATAGCTTGGCACTTCCTTATACATGAGTGCCAGCTCCTTGTTCACCGCATCACTCCCAGGGGGGATTTGTTGATATATTTAGGTAGTGATGTGTGTGAACACTCTAGGACTGCCGGGGCACTTTTTTCCCTCTTTAGGAGGTTTTTTTCCCCCGGCTTGTATATACGCCTATTGCCCTAATGGGCTACTTATCTTTGTACATTCTCTAGTAATACATTCAGTCTTGTGTGTTGTGCTCCAAGCTTCTTCTTCTTGTGCTGTTCGTGTGCTTCCGCAGACGTCTAACTCCAACACCTCATAAGGTGGTATTTCTATGGAGTAACACAAGATGTAGTACTCAAGGAACTCTATGATTTCCTCAAGCACATCAGAGTTAAGTTGAATTGTTTTCTCTAGATCAGGGACTCTAGACAATAGGTCATACAAGTGTGTTTGACCTTTGAACTCAGTTGATTCTAAGAACTCATTGAAGAGTTCTCGAGGATGTTTGGGTTGCAGGGTACTAGAGGTTGAGGTAGCCATTGCGCATGACACTAGCTTGTGTGTGTGCTCTACAAGTGCTTCTAGCTCTTTTTTGTTGCAAAAGTGAGAAATGAGAGAATAAGTGTTGCTTTTATAGTAATTTCAAAATTTTTAAGTGTGTGGGGCCCATTTTAAAACTAAAACCGATACCTTCAAATAAAAGAATCATGCACAGAACTCTAAAAAAAAAACTTTTGCTCCTAAAAAGGATCGAACTGAATCATTAAGTAGAATAAGATACACCACATCACACAATAGAAAAAATAAATTCTCAGAATTTTAAATTATAATTAATTGCCATGGGAAAAATCAAAGATTTGGTAAATTGTACATCATATTGAGATCAAAAAATTTTACATGCTACATGCCTTGCATGTTAAATACATTGTAGTAGAGGAAGGATTATGAATGGAAAATAGGTTGTGTGTACACTCTAGTACTCAAATAGTTCTTGAGCTATGACAATGAAAGTTGAGTTCCATCTACACTCCATTAAGGAAGGCCTCTAATTTTATTCTCCAACCTCTTACCAATCTGCAGACAAATAGAAAACTTTAAAATAACATATTTGAATATAAAAATTTGTATAAACAAAAGAAAAAATACCATAAGTTGTTTACCTTATGCCCTTGTATTATGATATTTGATTGATCCAAATGCTCAAATCCCATTATTAAGAGATGTTCTCTCATGTTAGCAAGAGTCCAATGATGATTTACTAAAATAACTTCCATTTTTTTGTTGGGTAGATTTATCTTAATTTCAAATGAAATTAAAAAACCCTCAGAACTTTGTAATGGTATCCATTCATCAAGTTTACACATCCAACGATCATAATAGAATCTAATGTACAATGAATTACGATCTTTCAAGTATCGAAATCCTATGCTTGTTGCACCAATTTTACAAAGGTATCTATCCCCTTTGGTGCATCCTTCTACAAGTCCCCAATTCTCACCTAGTAAACCCTCCATCTGCTCATATGTGATATCTTTTAACATGAACATTGTTGAAGTCTCTAGAGTTGTGAATATCTGAAATAAATGTATAAAACAATGAACAAGAACACACCAATGTAATCCTACAGATCTTGAAACTCTTGTGAATTTTAAAAAGTTGTGTATGTCCATCACCATCTTATTCTTCAAAGATGTTAATGTCCATATATTATGTTGTGGCCACTCGATCTTTAAAAGAGAATCTACCTTAATCATCTCTAACCTGCCAAAATCATTTGATGAAGAGGGTACAACATATGTATGTGTATAAAAGAAAACTCTCTCGCGTAATAGTTGAGCAGGACGGGCTTGTGGAAAGACTATCAACCCAACATCTGCATGCAATGCTTGGAAAGTACATGTAAGACTATGAAGTGGTTGTTCCTCCATCAAGGTAGAAGGAAATATGTATGCAACAAAAAGCTACACAACTTAACAAGGTATATTAAGAAATTTGGACAAAAGTCAATGAGTAATCCTTACAATTGATAGGATATCTCATTTTGTTTGAGTTTTCCAATTTCATGCTTGACATTGTGAAAACATGTTGTACAATCGCAACAGTTTCACCATTTTTGAGCTTTTTGAAGCCTAATAACTTCCCTTTCCAATGAAGATCCAAGTTTCCATGATCTCTTGCACAATAAGGGCCAACACCAGAGGGTTGCATGTACACCCATGCACCTTTGTAGAACTCATGTCCTAACCAAATTCCTTCTATAGCCTTGATATTGTGACATTTTATCGTGATAACCTTATCTTTTGTTTGTCTATGAGATTTAGGTTTCTCCATTGGAGTTCACGCCATGGAAGTGATAGTAGGAATTCAAAGAAGAAGGTGCCTAGAGAAAGAAATGAAGACGTAGGAGCTGCAATGGTGTGCTAGGGAGAGAAATTAGTGGAAAGAGATTACTTTTTGGGACCTAGCGATGAAAATGTGAGGTTTTAGAGGGAGAAAGTTGTATTTTGAGTTATTTTTGAAAAAGTCACTTTTTTCAGGTCAGTTCATGCACGGATTTTGATTTCGGCATGAAAAATAGCACATTAACCCTAAAAAGTAGTTGGGGGGCCATTAAATGGTGTTATGATGAATTTTATAACTTTTTGAAATTTTTGAATTTTTGGGTGCAGGTAAGTTACGAGATTCCTTTCTCTCTCTAGAGGCAAAACCTGAACATAGGGAAATCTTGTCATCCCCCTTCATCCTTGTGAGTTATCCGCTATAAACTGTGTCCACTACCCTCCTCTCATTGGTCCATCACTAATCACTCCTTAATCCAAAAGACCCATGCAAGGTTCATTTTATTCCCTAATGCACGATGTAGGAACCACCCTTAGCCAACTAGCAGTTGGAGGAGGCCACAATAGTGACCACCTTAGTCTATAAAGATAGGCACAACTATGCAGGGACTTTGTCCAATTTTACCCATGTTTGCCCAAATGGGTTCCTTGTCAATTCGACTAAGGAACACATCCTTGAGTGAAGGACTGAATGCTCCTTTACCAATCCATGGTAACTTATCTTTAGAAAATAAAATTGAGGAAGTAACCATAAATCCCTCTCCCCGTTCCACTAGGAATAGGTGCCTTTCATTTGCAAAAGACTTAAAACCATCTCAATTCTCACGGGAAGATAAAGACCAAATCAAGGATGCAGTCTTGATATTTTTTGGAAAAATGACAAGACTTATGTCAATTAAAATACACCGCTTAAGCCTATCACATCTTATAACTAGACCTAAGGCTTATAAATGGTGGGTGAGCTTAAAAGAGTCTCAAAGAATCCTTGAAACTTAGAGCCAATTTGAGGAACTTTAAAAAAGAATTCCTACTAGAAAATGAAGACATGAAATGGGAAGAGTGGGACAAGGTCATTCAATAAAGGATATCCCTTCTCCTTGTACATTTCTCATTATTGAGAAATAGTGATCAAACTTCAAAACCTGGATGATTATCATAAAGTTAGAGGTTTCATCTATGGTCTCCACAAGCAGATCAAACATGAAGTGAACTGCTCCAAAAACTTTAGAAGATGATATTAATTTAGCATAGATCTATGAAGATCATGCTAAAACTAGAACATAGCCCCTTCATCTTGTCGGGGAAAATAAAAGCTTCAAAAGAGGAAAAAGAAAGTTAGGCACTTTCAAAAAAGAAGGCTTCAAGACTCCTAACACTCATGACCGAGACTTGACCCTGAGGTCTGTGAGAAAGCAAAAAAGAAAAACCTTTGCTTTGAGTGTCTAAGCCCAGGTGTTGGTACTCAAGGTCAAGCACAAGGCATGGGAACACATCAAAGAAGTGGACACACAAAAAGACGGATCATGTAGGGAGCTCCAAGAAGCATATGTGAAATCTCAAAAGAAACTCCTATAAAAACAGTGATTTTGATCACTAAAAACCATTGCAAATATCATTTCATATTTTTGCAACTCCATTTTTTTCAAGCCAAGGAGTTCTCAAGATTGAGGAGTATTAGAAGTACCTAGATATCAATTTTCATAATTTTCTAAGTCCGTTTGAACCCTCAAATAAGCCCTAGAAACTAGTTTTCAACTAAGCCAGACAATAAGTCTAGACAGGGCCAAAACTAGTCAAAAAACTATAAAAAGAGCTAAAGAGCTTGTTTTTTAAGTGATCTTTTTAGTTGGTTAGTTGAGTTTAGAATTTTTAAGCTTAGCAAGTGAGAGAGAAAGAGCTTCTTAAAGAGTGTAATTGATTCATTGAGAATCAAGCTTCCATTGTTCCTATCTTTGTTATCTTGCTTTGTGTGTGTGCATGTATGTTCTTGTTTCTCAAATTTGCTCACCACAATTTCTCACGATCTTGATATCCTCCTCATGTCTCTAAAGGAGGTGGTGCTCACGCTTGGGCTACACCAAATTTTAGCATTGTTGCCCGGGAGATGTGAGTAGAATATGAAGATCGTGAGCGATTATGGTGAGCAAATGTGAGTGACAAGCACATACATGCATGCACATACACACACACACACACACACAAAGCAAGATAACATAGATAGGAACGCGCTGTGCTAAGCTCAACTGACCAACTAAAAAGCTCACTTGAAAAATGAGTCCTCTAGCTCTTGTTATATGTTTTTTACTAGTTTTGGCCTTGTGCAGACGTAGTGTCCGACCTAGTTAAAAATGAAGGCTTATTTGAGGGTTCAAATGGAGTCAAAAAATTATGAAAATTGATACATAAGTACTTCTAATGCTCCTCAAGCTTGAGGGATCTTTAGCTTGAACAAAATGGAGTTGCAAAAATGTGAAATGATATTTACAATGGTTTTTAGTGACCAAAATCATTGTTTTTTATAGGGGTTTCTTCTGAAAATTTGACATGCTTCTTGGATCTCCCTACATGCTCCGTCTTCTTATGTGTCCACTTCTTTGATGCATTCCCATGGCTTGTTCTTGACCTTGTGCCAATACTCCCCCCTCTTGTGGCTTGAATGCCTTATGGCTAATTTGGGTGTTGGTTAGTCTTCTGCCACCACCATCTTCATAGACAGTCAGAGCATATTGATAGTTGCGAGGAACCCTGTGTTCCATGCTCGCACTAAGCACATTGGTGCATTATCATTATGTCAGGAAGAGGTTCTTTGCAGGAGAGATCAGCTTGGCATATGTGCCCACATAGGAGAACATTGTAGACCTTTTCACGAAGGCTCTACCTAGGGAGATGTTGAAGCTTTCCGCAAAGCTTTGGCTTACTTCCTTTTGTGGATTGATTCCACATAGCTTGGCACTTCCTCATACATGAGTGCGAGCTCCTTGCTCATCGTATCACTCCTAGGGGGGGTTTTTTGATATATTTAGATAGTGATGTGTGTGAACACACTAGGACCATCGAGGCACTTTCTTCCTCTTTAGGAGTTGTTTTCCTCGGCTTATATATATGCCTATTGACCTACAAGTTACTTATCTTTGTACATTCTAGTGGTAATACATTCAGTATTGTGTGTTGTGGTCCAAGCTTCTTCTTCTTCCTTGTGGTATTCGTGTACTTTCGCAGACCTCGAACTCCAACATTGTTGCCAGGAAGACGTGAGGATGATATGAAGATTGTGAGCGATATTGGTGAGAAAATATGAGTGACAAGCACTTACATGCAGGCACACGCATACACACATGCACACAAAGCAAGATAACAAAGATAGGAACAATGGAAGCTTGATTTTCAATAGCTCGATTACACTCTTCAAGAAGCTCTCTCTCTCACTTGCTAACGTCAAAAATGCTAACCTTAAGTTGTTGGTGAAAATGCCAAGCCTACACACTTGGCTAGGCATGAGAATTCTTTATGTGCAATAGATTAAAGACCCATGGAAACCATTGCCCATGGATTTTACCTTTTACTATTTGTAAAAGTCAAATCGATTTGGAAGAATCTTGTAAAGTCTCTAAATTCATGCAAGTTGGAGAGCTAAAAGGCTACGAATCATTTTGGCATAATGGCTCCTAACTTGGAGGAGAACTTTTAGGTAAAGCCAAGTTTGAATTTGAATTCAAACTTGGAGGCAAAGCATCTATAAAAAGTGACTTGTAATCTTGCGGTTGTAGTGCCCCCATTTTTTGAGCATATTGAAGATCATTTTTTGAAGTTAAGAGGCTTATACTATAGCCTGTACTTCTCACTACCATTGGGCATTGTTTATCATGCCAATGATCATGTACAACATTGTTTCATAATACAATAGATCATTCATTATATCTATTGATCTCTCAGTTATTATCACTCAGAACACTCATTTTGCATTGCTCATATCTCAGCCACTAAACAATTTTCAATTTTCTATAGCTCATTAGAATCAGCTCTAAGTCTACCACATGTAGAAAAATTTTGAAGACATTCCATTTAGTGGATTGGGAAAAAAGCGCATCGAAGGACCCACTGGTCAAACTCTGTAGAGGTCCTAAAAAATCGAGGGTAATGCTATACTTGATAAATTGATTGCTATGTGTATAGTACATCTTTTTAAGTGATTCCACTTGGAATCATTAGCTTATTAAGCTAACTTAATATCTCTAGAAGGAATTTTTGTAGTTCCTATTGTACTGGAAGCACTGAGCTTAATAAGCAGCAGGTGTGTGAACCAAAATAGAAGGTTTTCACTAGATTGTGAACTTGGAAGTAGTCTGTTTTGAATCAAACATTACTCACATCATTTCCAAAGTACACAGGAACTTTTTTAGTGTCATTGGAAAGCTAAGAAGGCCCACAACTCAACTCTGAAGCTAAAGAGGGCTGGTACAATGCAAGGATTAGTAGTACCAACTAATTTTCTAGAGTGTCCATACATCTTTCCCAACAGTGGTATCAGAGCAAAGCTAAGCTAAAATGGGAGATAGTTTTCCTTCTTTCATTGATAAATTGGAGAGGAACAAATACCAAGCATGGTCCTTGAGGATGCAGATATACTCGCAAGGAAGGACTCTCTATGGATACATTTCAGGAGATGAGGAGATGCCCATTTTCAGAAGCAAAGGACAACCTACAAGAGAGGAGCATGAAAGACTCAATTCATGATGTGCCAAAGATGCATTAGCAAGGTCATGCTTACCTAACTCAATCACTGATTTTCTTCTTCCACACATTAGGAACTGTAAGACATCCCAAGAGACTTGGGAAACATTGTCTTCATATTTCTCTTCCGACACAAAGGCTAGGAAGAACCAATTGTGGATTGAGTTTACCACTCAAAGAGAGCAACCCAAGCAAGGCATTTCAAAGTATGTGACCAAAGTCAAGGATGTGGCTGACCAATTGGCAAGCATAAGTGAGGAAATTGAAGAGGAGCAGATTGTGAGACAAGTAATCAATGGGATTAAAGTAGATGACAAATGGGAGATCTTCACAACTACCATGGACTTGTACCTAGACATGCAAATTCCAGATCTTACCACACTCATGAGGCAACTCTTTACCCATGAAGCCAAGCTCAACAAGAATGGAGATTCATCAAGAGGTAATAGCTCTTCTACCCTATACACAGATAAAGGCAAGTCTAAAGAGAAAGTGAAAAGCAAGAAAATTGAGGATGAAGGAACAACCTCTCAAGCCAACTATGCATGCAGAAGTAGAAATTCAAGAGGTAGGCGTAGAGGAGGTAAGCAAGATAGGGGGAGACCTTTCAACTCTTCCCCATGTAATATTTGTGGTTTCTCAAATCACACTATAGATGAATGTTACAGGAACTTCAAGAATCAGAGAGGTAGGGGTTTCCAAAGAGGTGGATATAGACAATCAAGAGGAAGATTCAACCATCATCAAGGCTATAATAAAAACTACAACAACAACTACAATAACAACTATCAATGAGGCTACAAGTCAAGGAAAGACTACAACAATTATATAGAGGAACAAGAGGATTCCCTTCTGATTATGAATATGACTTCCAAGCAAGGTATGAATGATGACCATCTCTTCTACATTGACTCATGATGCTCAAACCATGTGGCAAGCAATGTAGCTCTTCTCTTTGATCTTGAGGAACCTAAGGGAACATTTTTGGACAAATGGAAAGACTTACATCAATTAAAAAAAACCCTAAAGCCTATCATGTCTTAGAAACAAGTTTGTTACTTGGACCTAAGGCTTATAAATGGTGGGCAAGCTTAAAAGAGTCTCAAAGAATCCTTGAAACTTAGACCCAATTTGAGGAAGTCTTTAAAAAAGAATTCCTACTAGAAAATGAAGAAGAGCAAAAATTGGAAGAGTGGGACAAGGTCCTTCAACAAAGGATGTCCCCTCTCCTCGTACATTTCTCATTACCAAGAAATAATGCTCAAACTTGAAAACCTGGATCATTATCATAAAGTTAGAGGTTTCATCAGTGGTCTCGACAAGCTGATCAAACATGAAGTGGAGTGCTCCAAAAACTTTAGAAGATGCTATTAAGTTTGCATAGACCTATGAGGATCATGCTAAAACTAGAACATAGCCACTTCACCTTGTTGAGGAAAATAATGTTGGAGTTAGATGTCTGCGGAAGCACGCGAACAGCACAAGGAAGAAGAAGAAGCTTGGAGCACAACACACAATACTGAATGTATTACTAGAAAATGTACAAAGATAAGTAGCCCATTAGGGCAATAGGCATATATACAAGAAGGGGGAAAAAAAACCTCCTAAAGAGGGAAAAAAACGCCCCGGTAGTCCTAGTGTGTTCACACACCACTACCTAAATATATCAACAAATCCCCCTTGGGAGTGATGCAGTGAACAAGGAGCTGGCACTCATGTATAAGGAAGTGCCAAGCTATGTGGAAATCACTCCACAAAAGGAAGTAAGCCCAAAGCTTTGCGAAAAACTTCAAACTTCTCCCTAGGCAGAGCCTTTGTGAAAAGGTCTGCAATGTTCTCCTGCGTGGGCACATATGCCAAGCTGATCTCCCCAGCAGAGAAACTCTCCCTGACATAGTGATAATGCACCTCAATGTGCTTAGTGCGAGCATGGAACACAAGGTTCCTTGCAACTGCCAATGCGCTCTGACTGTTAGTGAAGATGGCGATGGCAGAAGTCTGACCAAGACCCAAATCATCCATAAGGTGTCTGAGCCACACACACTCAACTGTCGCTATGAAAGCTGCCCTATACTCAGCCTCACAACTGGAAGTGGCCACAATAGGCTGCTTCTTGTTTAACCAAGATATACATGAGATACCAAGCATGAAGCAAAAACCACTAGTGGACACATGAGTGTCATAGCAACCAAACCAATCAGAGTCAGAAAAAGCATGCAAATCTGGCGGTAGTGATCCCCCCTTGGGATAAAACAACCCAAGTAGCCGAGTACCACTCAAATAGCGAAACATGCGCTTAACTGCCTACCAATGCTTGACTCCTAGGCAATGCATATACCTGCTCATCTATGAGATAGCAAACTGAATATCTAGCCACGTAATGCATAAGTAAATCAAGCATCCAATAGCCTGCTGATAGAGAACAACATCAAATGCATCTCCAACATCATGAAGACTCAATCGTAAACCTGTCTCCATAAGAGTGGCAATAGGCTTACAATCTTCAAGGCCAAAACACTGCAATAATGTGTCAATATATTTCGTTTGACACAAAGCCATTCCACCATCAACTTAGATAAGAGGAGTTATTGGTGCATGTAACAATATTCCCTGTAGGAGCAGGCTCGAGTGAAGAGAAGAAATTGCACTGTGAGGTAATATGTTTGGTCGCCCCACTATCAAAATACTAAACATCTGAGTCTACTCCAGATGCACTGCTCATGAGAAGATGGATCAAAACTTCAGACAGTAGTAAACACCCATTATTCTTCCCGCACAAGATTAGCAGGCTCTATTTTTTGTGTAGAGGCCTCTGTAACAACCATTCCAGCCTCTTTCTTCTTTGCCTCTTTAGCAGCCAGTTTTGGATAGTTCTTTATGATATGATCATTCCCTTTAGAGTACTTACAAAACAATTTATGCTTTTTTGATTTCTTCTCATCTTTATCTTCCTTCTTCGAATATGCAAAATTATCATATTTTTGCTTACTAGTTGAAGAGATCCATTTTCCTTTGCCCTTCTCACTAGCCTAGAAAGCTTGATCTGCAACTCGCATAATGGACCTGTTTTGCCTGGACTGATCTTCCTGCAACAGAATAGAGACTAACTGCTCAAATGATAAGGCATTCAGATTGCCTATAATCGTCAACAAAAGAGTAGAAGCAAAACTCTGATATGAATTAGAAGACCATTCAGAACAATCTACACAAATGAGCTATCTGGTATAACCTCATCAACAGA
The DNA here is from genome assembly GCA_020310875.1 of Ceratopteris richardii. Lineage (NCBI taxonomy): Eukaryota > Viridiplantae > Streptophyta > Polypodiopsida > Polypodiales > Pteridaceae > Ceratopteris > Ceratopteris richardii. The sequence goes on from CM035442.1 coordinate 132,135,200, forward strand.
AATCATTTATTCCTTCAAGTCTTTGATCTTTGTTAGGAAATTGTCCATAGAATCACCTTCATTCATGTGCTCACTCTCCAACTATTTTCGGAGGTAAGCAACACGAGCCTCATTCCTAGCTTGGTACAATGTGGTAAGTGTATCCCAAGCAACCTTAGTTGCTCTACAAGAGTGAATGTGAGGAATAATGGCACGTTTGACAGACAAAGCTATCAATGGATATGCATGGGCATCTCTGCCATCCCAGCGAATCTGCTCTGTAGTACGTGCAGTAGAAACTATAGCACGAACAAGAATATGCAAAATATCATCATCTTTGACACCTTCTGATACCTTGATGCAGAAAATTGACTGTATCTCAAAAAGTTGAACAAAACTACCCAGACGAATTTTGCTAGACCTGTAGTAGACTTTGAGTCACTTATACTGGCGAACAGAAACTCGTATATACCTTTGGCACAAAAAGATGAAATAGCCTGCACAAGCACTACGATAGTGCGTTCAGAGGCCGAAACGAGCTCAGATCACGATTTCAGCACCACACAGCAAAGCTGTTTTGATCTCGAAAACACATTGAGTATGCTCACCGAAAGTCGTGCGATTCTAAGACTACAACTGGAGGAGTGTCGACAGTGCCCTAGATGAAGCAATGACATGCTGTGATACTAATTATTAGAGTTAGACGTCTCCGGAAGCACGCAAACAACACAAGGAAGAAGAACAAGCTTGAAGCACAACACACAATACTGAATGTCTTACTAGAGAATGTACAAAGATAAGTAGCCGATTAGGGCAATAGGCATATATACAAGCCGGGGAAAAAAACCTCCTATAGAGGGAAAAAAGTGCCCTGACGACCCTCATGTGTTCACACATATCACTACCTAAATATATCAACAAATAAAATCTTCAAAAGAGGTAAAAGAAAGTTAGGCACTTTCAAAAAAGAAGACTTCAAGACTCCTAAACTCTCATGACCAAGACTTGACCCTGAGGTCTATGAGAAAGCAAAAAATAAAAACCCTTTCTTTGATTGCCTAAACCCAGGTGTTGGCACTCAAGGTCAAGCACAAGGTATGGGAACACCTCAAAGAAGTGGACACACAAAAATAGGGAGCATGTAGGGAGCTTCAAGAAGCATATGTCAAATTTTTAGGAGAAACCTCTATAAAAACAGTGATTTTGATCACTAAAAACCATTGTAAATATCATTTCACATTTTTTCAACTCCATTTTTTTTAAGCTAAGGAGTTCTCGAGCTTGAAGAATAGTAGAAGTAACTACATCTAAATTTTCACAATTTTCTAACTCCGTTTGAACCCTCATATAAGCCCTGGAATGTAGTTTTTAACTAGGACAGACACTAGGTTTAGACAAGGCCAAAACTGGTCAAAAAACTATAAAAAGAGCTAGAGAGCTCATTTTTGAAGTGAGACTTTTAGTTGGTTAGTTGAGTTTAGAATTTTTGAGGTTAGCAAGTGAGAGAGAGAGCTTCTTGAAGAGTGTAATCGAGTTATTGAGAATCAAGATTCCATTGTTCCTATCTTTGTTATCTTGCCTTGTATGCGTGCATGTATGTGCTTGTTGCCCACATTTTCTTAACACAATTACTCATGATCTTCAAATCCTCCTAACGTCTCCGCGGATTGACAAGTAAAGGAGGTGGTGTTCATGCTTGGGCTACATCAAATTTAGGCATTGTTGTCGGGAAGATATAAGGAGGATATGAAGATCGTGAGCGATTGTGGTGAGAAAATGTGAGCAACAAGCACATGCATGCATGCACACACACGTGCTCACAAGGAAAGATAAAAAATATAGGAACAATGGAAGCTTGATTCTCAATAATGCGATTACACTCTTCAAGAAGCTTTCTCTCTCTCACTTGCTAACCTCAAAATTGCTAACCTCAATTGACCAACTAAAAATCTCACTTAAAAAATGAGCTCTCTAGCTCTTAATATAGTTTTTTTACTAGTTTTGCCCTTGTCTAGACCTAGTGCCTAGCCTAGTTAAAAACTAAGGCCTATTCGAGGGTTCAAATAGAGTCCAAAAATTATGAAAATTGATAGGTAGGTACTTTGAATACTCCTCAAGCTCTAGGACTCCTCAGCTTGAACAAAATGGAGTTGTGAAAATGTGAAATGATATTTACAATGGTTTTTAGTGATCAAAGTCATTTTCTTTATAGGGGTTTCTTTTGAAAATTTGACATATGCTTCTTGGAGCTCTCTACATGCTCCCTCTTCTTGTGTGTCCACTTCCTTGATGCATTCCCATGGCTTGTGCTTGACCTTGAGTGCCAACACTCCCCCTTCTCAAGCCTGTCATCCCTGACAGATCCTTGTTGAAGTGGGTGTTCCATGTAGTACTTTGAGAGGTAGTGTCCATCATGTATCCGTAAGAGTGGTTTATTATCCAAATGTAGCAGGGTCGATTGTCCTATTCTTCATTTTTTCACTGCTAGCCTGTGCAAGTTATAGTTCCTTTATATGTACTTCTTCCTTGGATTTTAGCATGATGGTGTATTTGTGAGCTTTCAAAAATTACTAGGTGCTCAAAAGAGGTTGTCGATGTTGATTGTGAGCAGCTATCAGCTATGCATGGCCTGATGAAGAGGTTTCCTAATATATCATTGTTACAGTGATGCCAAGGTAGGGGATTCTTACCCTGGTGCAAGGCCGGCCAATATTCATCTCCTCGTGTTATAATCCCATCAGAGTGATAGACCACTGTATTTTCTTTCATAGCTTGATGGATGTCCTTGTTGATGGTTCACTATTGAGATTCTTCGAGCGTACAGTACTGTCCCTTCTTTGTTTTTTTTCTCTTTTTTTCTGTGTTCCTCCCCCCTTTTTTTTTGAAGAGTGTCACAAAACAAGAAGAAAAGGTTAGTATCAATAAAATAGTGTACATATGTCAAATGTGCCTCATGTGCTTGGGATTCTCAACATTGTCTATGCACAACCTTGTAATGTGGCCCTATATTAATGCACATTGTGGAAATGCATGACCTGAATGGTGCAAAGACAAGGTTATGCAAAGAACACATGGTTTTTGCATGTCGAGGCTTGTGATGTTACTTGTAGACATTGATGCAATCTTTGTTTGGGGGTATCCATTGAATCTTGAAATGATGCAATCAATCAATGATTAACAGACAATTTATCATTTCTTCCTATAGGGATCCATTTTAGAATAGTGTTCAACTGCGTGCATATACCCTTTGGCCTCTTTATCTATGGATGGTTTCTTAATTTTGTATCTCACATGGTTGGCTCTTGGGTTCTATGGGGGAAACTGGTACTTTTGGCTTCTGAACCCAAACCATTGTTGATTGTCTTCTTACTATTATTGAAGAGTTGAGTTGATCTGGTTTTGATCTTTGTGTCTAGTTCTCACTCTTGTTTCTCCTTGGCTTCTTTGTTGAGACTTTTCGTGTGAGTGAGAGCCTAGGATTTTGTGTATGTAAGAGTTCCTTGGGTACCCACATGTGAATCACCCTTGTTGAGCTGTAACTGATTCCTTAGGCACCCAAATTTGTGTGTTACTATCGTCAGCCTACATGGATTGCTTCAGTACCCAAATTTGGAGTACTCTTTGACATAGAGATCTTCATTGTTCTACAACTTTTTGCCTTGGATTTCTTGCTTGTTCTTTGGTAACGAGTTCCTCTGCAGTAGTGTGATTGACTACTCTCCCTTTCGTACCCAGATCTCCTTCATGCTCGGAACTACTTTCTTCTTGAATTATGTTTGTCTATGTGATATAGTTGTTGTCTTGTACTGTTCTACTTGTTGCTACGGTTGAACTATCGTGGCAGTATTAGTTTTTGAAAAAGGAGAGAGATCCCCTTGCCTTTGAGCCTACTCTTCCATGATTGATTCCTTCTTCATTGTAGAGATTTTGACACATACAACATCTTCTTCTCTAAGATTAGCCTTAGAAGAACTAAGAATGTGTGATACCTGGATTTGTGATCATGCAATTATCTAATTCTAATATAATGCATTGTTCATCTACCCAAATTTGGAGTACTCTTTGACATAGAGATCTTTATTGCTCTGCAACTTGTTGCCTTGGCTTTCTTTGCTTGTTCTTTGCTAATGAGCTCCACTGCAATGGTGTGATTGAATAATCTCCCTTTCATACCCAGATTTCCTTCATGAACAAAAATGTTGGAGTCAATGTCCAAAATACTCCAAAGTCTTCATATATCATAGCATGAGTAGCTCTTCAAAAGAGTTTTTATAAGAGCAAACGGCATTGGGCACTTTGGTTAAAACAAAGTATTCCTAATCCACCCACCAGGGTTTGATACCTAGGGGGCGTAGCAGACAGCATGTGGAAACTTTTGGAAAAGCAAAGTGAAAGTCGTGAAGATTTCGCAATAGTCAAATCAATCGCTCGTGTTTTATGCTTTTGGAGTAGCTTTATTGATGGAGAGCTATGTTATATAAGAAGAGCTTGTATCATTGTTGAATCATCCTTCACCTAGTGTTCAACACAAGCTTTGGAGGGTCTGGACCTCAATAGAGGTGGTGTTTCGTCTAGTGCATGGGGCAACCATGGTGCTAACATTGAAGCATGTTGAGGAGCAGCTATGGAGTTCTTCTTGGAGGAGAAGAGTGTGCTCACACTCTTGCTCACGGAGAGGACTTGATCATTAGCAGCTTGGTGGTGAGGATTGGCCATCTACATGGAGTATTTGAAGATTGTCTTCTACATGAAGATTTCGGGTTACTTCAAAGACATTGGATGGTGGTTAACATAAGATTTGCATCTTACGTTAAGTATTCAGGTACATATTCTCTTTATGCACATAGGTACTACTTGAAGTTTATGGAGGCCGTGACATCCATATTAAGAGGACTCCTATTCGACATAGGTACAAGAGAATCAGTACGTATATGCTTTATGCATATTTTGGATGAGGTGTTCGAGAAGGTATGGTCATATGAGTTTGAGGATTTTCGGCAGCAAACTTGTTAGCATTGTTTGCCACTTTTTAAGTATGTGATCTTTTCACACACATATCTGACTTAGGGTCTTCCATAGCCTAAGATTAGATGACGGTTTGTTGATTATCAGTTTCACACTGATCCTTCCTCTTTCGGTCACTCATATGCACTCTTCTACAACCTATCAGGTCACACATTTCATATATATTCAGATTTCTATCCATACATCTGAATATGTTTGTTAAATTTGTATATTCACTCATCCATCTATTTTTGTTCACATAGAGTGGTTGAGAGTTTTGCTCCCACATTGTACATTGAACATTGGTATATATGATAGTGTGAGTAAGCAGTGGCTTATGTAACACTTTATACATGTTGTCCAGTCTTTCTCTATCTTTGTCTTATCATCTGTATGATTAAGTTATGGTATGTTCATGTTTTGTCAATATTGGAAGATTGCTAGATATAGACATGATGGATCCAATTTGTACAATACACATCAAATTATTTAGCATTATCAAAGTCTTTTTAATTAGCATTCTAAATATTCTTACAAAGAAATTACTAAGCTTTGGTACATCAACAAGAGATTTTCCCTTTGATTTAAGTTATGGTGTAGAGTATAAATATCTAATGGCGTGTTTCACGACCTTGATGTTCATGCCAAGCCAATACATGTAGACCTTTGAGGATGCCTATACAATTGGTTTCTCTTAAAGGGAAACAAACATATACACGAAGGTTACTATAGGTGCAAATACATTCCTAGTTGCCTAAGAAGATGTATAGAAATTATATAAGAGAAAAGAATAATAAAAAATAATTTGGGATAATTGATTGGTGAAAGATGTCGTATGGTAAATGACAATGATTCTTCAGAGAAGAAAACATACATGCAATTGTTGCAAAGTGTACACTAGAAGACACAAACATGAGAAATATCTTTGTATGCTAATACAAATCATGCTAAACATGAAATGATGAAGATTCCTCCTCAAAGCCCCAAATGGTGCAAAGAAAGATGAAGAATTGAATAAAAAAAAAGAAACATTCTTCAAAAACATCGGCTAAAGAATGTAGATATAACACTAATAAATTTTTATAGAGTAATTCAGCTTGTATTGAAGCCAAAATCTCATAAAAGAAAGGAAGAGTTTTCAAAAACTCTTCAAAAATTCTTCAAGGACTTCTAAACTTTTACTCAAAACATAGTGTGAAAAGGGCTTTTAAAATTGTATACAAGCCAATTTTAGACTCCTCTTGAAGGATTTTTGCATCATTTCTATAATTAAGCCCTTTGAGAGTATCTAGAGAGCCATTCCTTATCAAATCTTGTGGCTTTCTCTTTTCATGATCTTATCGTTTTCATTTTGCTTGTTTTTCATGGATTCTTGTATCATATGAGTATTGAACCTTGTGCAAAGGGCATGCAAGTTAATTTCTGAACATTATCTTTGTGCAAGTAGCGGCATAAGAACGAATTTTGTAGATGTAAATAGCTATAAAGAAAATTCATGAACTCTTTTTTAGTATGTAACCAATGTCTTCCACTCATGATTGTATGTTGTATAAAGCCCCTACTATGAGGAGAAGCCATTTGTGCATTACCTAGTTGATAGGAATCTCAACTTACATTTTGGATGAAGGTCAAATTGGACAATCTAAGGTATTGTAAGTATAGGGAGTTACCAGGGTCCCTAATTGTGTGGTTCACAGTAGTAGTGAGAAAGTCGAACTAGCAATGGTGAAGGTTTCATGGAATATTCCTTGTTAGACTCATAAATCATTCATATTTACTAGCTTCTTTGAGTAGACCTCCACGGCATATCACGATTAGGTGGGCACTAGCCACCCATGTTCTATCACCCATGATTTGCCATCCACAAAAGGACACACCTCTTAATTGACCTATATATATATATATATATATATATGTGTGTGTGTGTGTATGTGTGTGTGTGTGTGTATACATGACTTCTACACTACCCCACACATTCAATTGAGCTAGCATACCTCTACCTTGTAACTTTCTATCTATAGTTGTCTAGGTCAACATTTAAGATCTACCCATAGAGTACATGGATGGAAAATGACATCTTCTTCTTACTTATTGTGAGTAGCGATGTTTTATGGAATTCTACTATTTTTCCTCTCTTCTCCACTATTGCTCCTATATTCTCTTGTGAAACTCCTTTCTTACATACTTCATCTATGTTGTAAAATCATAATAATTAATTTTTGAGTATATAACTATGTTTTAATCCTTGAAACAAATACTTTAGATACTTAGCCCACTTTAAAAGATTGGTAATTGTTGGAGTTAGAGGTCTACGAAAGCACACAAATAGCACAAGGAAGAAGAAGAAGCTTGGAGCATGACACACAATACTGAATGTCTTACCACTAGAATGTACAAAGATAAGTAACCCCTTAGGGCTATAGGCGTATATACAAGCTAGAGGAAAAAACCTCCTAAAGAGGGAAAAAAGTGCCCTGGTGGTCCTAGTGTGTTCACACACATCACTACCTAAATATTTCAACACATACCCCCTTGGAGTGATGCGGTGAACAAGGAGCTGGCACTCATGTATAAGGAAGTGCCAAGTTATGTGGAATCAATCCATAAAAGGAAGTAAGCCCAAAGCTTTGTGGAAAGCTTCAAACTTCTCCCTAGGACTTCTTGAAAACCTGTGCAATGTTCTCCTATGTGGGCACATATGCCAAGCTGATCTCTCCAGCAGAGAACCTCTCCCTGACATAATGATAATGCACCTCAATGTGCTTAGTGCAAGCATGGAACACAAGGTTCCTCGCAATTGCCAATGCGCTCTGACTGTCAGTGAAGATGGTGGTGGTAGAAGACTTACCAACACCCAAATCAGCCATAAGGTGTATGAGCCACACACACTCAATAGTCATTGTGAATGCTACCCTATACTCAGCTTCACAACTAGAAGTGGCCATAGTAGGTTTCTTCTTGCTTAGTCAAGATATGCATGAGCTACCAACCATGAAGCAAAAACAACTAGTGGACACACGAGTGTCATAGCAACCAACCCAATAAAAAACAAGCATGCAAATCGGTGGTAGTGATCCCCCCTTGGGATAAAACAACCCAAGTAGCTGGTGTGGGAGCGAATGGTGACGACTGGCAGATCAATTCAGTTGTCTCGCTAACGGCGCAGACAGGGTGACTATGTAGAACAAGTATACTTTTTCCTAAGGTCTGTAGGGCAAAGCGTTTCTATATCTTTCTACTGCGTCAAAATAGGATGGTAAGATTAATTTCTCACTAACTACTTGATCTTTAATGGTTTCAGTTATGTTTAAATCTTCTTGAGAATTATCTATGTTTCTAGCTACAGATGGTGGAAAAAGACCTTCACTATGTTCTGTACTAGGTGGAACAAAGGAAATTAATGGCAATGTTCTAGATAAACTACGGTCATGCAAAGTTTCTTCTACTATCTTATCTTTAACTAACTCTTCAATTTTTTCAATTGGACTAGGAAATAAAATTTCAAAGGTAGATGTAGGTAAAAAGGAACTACTTGATGAAGCCTCTTTAGACATAAAAGAAGAAAATGAAACTAGATTAATGATAGATTTGCTATACAAACTTTAAGATTCAGTTATAAGATGATATCCTATACAAGCTAAAAGGATAACCTATACAAGCTAATCAATAGTTCTTAGCTAAGTAAATTCTTTCATACTTCAAATCTTCAGTTCGTCTTCTTTAGCTGCAGATCATCTGAAAATCACATGAGAAATATTAGTAAGCTTTTATAAAAGATTAAACACTCATTCAAATCTTAATCATATTTAAAAAACTTAGTTTAATATAAGATAATTAACTTTTCTAAAACTCATATACATATAAGAACATTTATTTATTTAAACATACACATTACAATAAAATATTACATTCATACATTACATCATATAATTCAGATAGCTTAATACACATACATATTCATACATATTACATATGCTAACATGCTTCACATGCATACTAACATACATGCATGACATAACATACTCTATCATAAATGAACATGCATACATGCACACTAGCATACATGCATGACATAACATTCACTAACTTAAATGAACATGCATACATGCACACTAACATACATGCATGACATAAATGATCATGCTTTCATGCACACTAACATACATGCATGACATAACATTCACTAACTTACATGAACATGCATACATGCACACTAACATGCATGCATGATTTAACATTCACTAACTTAAATGAACATGCATACATGCATACTAACATACATGCATGACATAAATGATCATGCATTCATGCACATACATGCATAAATGAACATGCATACATGCACATGCACTAGCAACCATGCATGAACATACATGCACTAACATGCAACAAGCAAACATGCATGACATGTATATGAATACACAAACACTATCATACATGCATAACATAAATCAACATGCATTCATACATGATATACACATAACATCTAAAATATATACATTAATTGACATGCATTAACTAACATGCATACACTTCTAACATGCATTAACCTAACTTCTAACATCTAATTTGCAATACCTAACTTCTAACATGCACTACCTAACATAAACATGCATTACTTAACATCTAATAACATGCTTATATGCACTATCATGTCTAACATTTACTAACATACCTAACATGCACTAACATCACTAACATGCACCTAACATAGGTACAACATTTACTAAACATGCCTAACATGCACTTACATCTAACATAGGTATATGCACTTACTAAATGCATTTCTAATAGGTTTTTAACAAGCTATGAGTTGAAGCTTGGATAAAGGGTAAGGAAAGAAAGCATAAGCTAAGAATGGATAGGATAAGTGAATGGATAAAGAAAAATTTAGATAATATACTGGAATCCTAGAGAAAGGTAAGGTTAAAAGCTAAATGGACCCTCCTTCTGGTAAAGTGAAACTCATAAAAGAAGGTTAGGAATACAAATCGTATATATATAATCTCTTTAGATAAATAAACACTCTTCATACCCTCCATTTCATAAAGAAATTCATTAACCATTGCATATCATTCATGTCATTCATCCTAAATATATGCTTACCATAATAATATAATGAACCTAAGATAAAGTACTTTTACACACACATACACACATACATAAATACATAAACATATACATAGAAAACGTATACATATATTAAGTTATATATATCCATTTTCAAAAATAAATACATAAACATAGATCTCCATATATACACTCTATATTTTCATTTTTAGTAGTTAGTTAATAAATAGACTTTAAACATACATATAACATTAAACATCATAATATAATATTAAAATATATATACATAAAATATTTAATATTTCTAAACTATAAAGTAAATATATTTATAAACATTAACTAAATATCTAACAAATATAAAGTAAAAAATAAAAGATAAAAAATAGAAAAGAAAAAAATAAAAAAAACTCTCTCTCTCTCTCTCTCTCTCTCTCTCTCTCTCTCTCTCTCTCTCTCTCTCTCTCTCTCTCTCTTTGCACCAGTCGCGTCCGTCGGCTCGCTGCAGTGGGAGGGAAGAAGAGGAAAAAATAAAAAAATTATAAAAATAAAATAAAATAAATAACAAAAAGAAAAAATAACTCTCCATTCTCTCTCTCTCACTCTCTCTCTCTCTCTCTTTCTCTCTCTCTCTCTCTCTCTCTCTCTCTCTCTCTGTGTGCTGTGCGTGCAGCTCTGCTGCGCCGCCGACAGAGAGGAAAGAGAAAGGGAGGGAGAAAGAGGACAAAAGAAAAGGATAGAGGAATAAAATACACTAAAGAAAGGAGAAAAACAAAAAGAAAATGGAAGAATAAAGGAAAAAAGAAGGAAATATGGATGAAAGGAATAAAATCCAACGACCTCTACGTCATTTCTCTGCGCAAACTGAATTCCAAAGAAAAAATATTTGCTCTACAATAAATGAATGACCAAAAGTAAGAGAGATGGACTTCTCTCTCCTCTTGGGAGAGGTCAGTCTTGGAAATGAGTGCATAAATGACTATAGTCTAGAGCAAAGGAAAAATAGAGTACCTGAAAATCACATGAGCTTGTGAGTACGTACTCCCTCTTTATATAGATGAGAGTAGCCCACCATAGCCCACATTTTCCTTTAGAGAACTCATCCATGTAGCCTACATTAACTTCTCTTCAACTCCACATCACTCCAACAAGAAATTAGGCGTGCATTTTTCTCTATTTGATTTTTCCAAAAATTCACTCAACCATTCAATTAATCATTTACTAGACCAAAAAACTTTAGACTTAAATACAACCTTTCACTTCTTTTTTATTTACTTAATTACTTTAGAATAAATAAAAACCTTTAGAATAAAATTAATTAACCCATCAATAAATTTATTTATTACCATAAGCCTAGTGAAAATAAATAATTAACATATTTTTTATTTGAAATATTTTGCTAAGGTTTCTTTTATTATTTTTACCCTTTTTATTAACTCATTGATAGACTGAAACCTACTAAATTAATCATTTAACCTTAGGTTTATCTTCCAACTAACTTCAAACCATGTTTTTTAACCCCAACTAACCCATAAACTATTATTCTAACCTTCCATAACCCTCTAGATTTAATAATTAATCCTTAATTAACCTTAAAATTAAGTTAGAACCCTATAAAACATGATTAAAACCTTCATTTAACCCTTAAATACCCTTGCATTTACTTTCAAAACATAGACAAATCCTTATCTAACATGAATGTAATATTTTATTGTAATGTGTATGTTTAAATAAATAAATGTACTTATATATATATGGGTTTTAGAAAAGTTAATTATCTTATATTAAACTAAGTTTTTTAAATATGATTAAGATTTGAATGAGTGTTTAATCTTTTATAAAAGCTTACTAATATTTCTCATGTGATTTTCAGATGATCTGCAGCTGAAGAAGACGAACTGAAGATTTGAAGTGTGAAAGAATTTACTTAGCTAAAAACTATTGATTAGCTTGTATAGGTTATCCTTTTAGCTTCTATAGGATATCATCTTATGAACTGAATCTTAAAGTTTGTATAGGAAATCTATCATTAATCTAGTTTCATTTTCTTCTTTTATGTCTAAAGAGGCTTCATCAAGTAGTTCCTTCTTACCTACATCTACCTTTGAAATTTTATTTCCTAGTCCAGTTGAAAAAATTGAAGAGTTAGTTAAAGATAAGATAGTAGAAGAAACTTTGCATGACCGTAGTTTATCTAGAACATTGCCATTAATTTCCTTTGTTCCACCTAGTACAGAACATAGTGAAGATCTTCTTCCACCATCTGTAGCTAGAAACATAGATAATTCTCAAGAAGATTTAAACATAACTAAAACCATTAAAGATCAAGTAGTTAGTGAGAAATTAATCTTACCATCCTATTTTGACGCAGTAGAAAGATATAGAAACGCTTTGCCCTATGGACCTTAGGAAAAATTATACTTGTTTTGCATAGTCACCCTGTATGCGCCGTTAGCGAGACGATTGAATTGATCCGCCAGTCGTCACCATTCGCTCCCACATTTGAACCCGACGTGAACAAGGGCAGAGCAGGACAGGTATAAACATTTCTCCATTTCTTGCATACGCATTAGCTTGATTTAGGCTACGTGGTTGCAGTAGCTTGAGGTGATCGTCTTGTAGAGGCAGAAATTACAAAGCTTGTAATTCCCTAGTTTTTGAGGGCTGAGCTTATGCTTTGAGCGCCTCCACGGGAATAGGAAAGTAGTAAACCTCATCTCTACATCCTTACCATCAAATTTTTGAAGAAAAATGTTTGCAGTCACAGCACTTAGATTCTTTGTATTAGGCATTTATTGCTCAACAAATGTAACTTGAAAATTTCACATGTACTCTAGCTTCTGATCCAACTGTCAGGTATATTTTCTAAAATTGCATCTGTTTGTGACTAGTTAAGTAGGACTTTAGGAGAGCTTAAGATAGTAGGAATTGCTAGATTTAAAATTCATTTCATTTGAAAGTTAGAATTTATTTTTCATTAAAATATTAGGAATTGCTAGATTTAAAATTCAAAAAGAATTTTTTAAAAGTTCGTATTTATTTTAGGATTGTTTGATAAGTACAATTTTAATTAAAAACAATAAAAAAGAAATTTATTTGAAAAGTTAGTATCTAGTTTTTATTAAATTATTAAGGATTGTTAGAATAGCATAACTTTAGTTTGAATATTCAACAAGAATTTTCATTTGGAAAGTTAGAATTTATTTTCAAGACTTGTTTAAAGGTTTTAAAAAAATTAAGTAATTCTGGAATCAAACAACTTAGTTAGTTTGATAAGGGAAAAAAAATCTAAAGTTCAAGAAGAAATTAAGGATTATATTAAAAAACTTAAATCTAGTTCTAACATACATAACAAAATGGATGAGTTATCTAAAAATATGATGTCAGAAACCCAAGGCCAAAAAGTACTTGAAGCTATGCTAAACGAAAAAGGGAAATTCACTGGAGTTAATGCAACTAATTATTTAGACACTTTTGAAGACCTAGCAAAGCTACATGGTTTGCCAGTAGATAAATGGGTAACATTTTTCATAAGACTTGCAATAGGTTCAGCCATTAGTGTTATAGAACCTCATAAAGCACTTGCATGGGAAGAATTTAAAAAACAAATGTATAAATAATTTTACTTAGAAGATTATAGTCAACACACTAGGGAGGGATTTATGAAGTGGCTTAGCACTCCAAAAACCCAAATATCTCTTACACAATTACATGGGGAATTTATGAAGAGATTTTCACAATTGCCTGAGCAAGATAGGACTGCACTTACACTAGGTATAGTTCTTTATTTCCTAAAAGTTTTACCTATAGACATTAGAAGTGAAGTAGAAAGAAGACTAGAAGAACTTGGGAAAAGATATGGTTTAACAGAGGACTGGGCGGTACTAAAACAAGTAGTAGAAATAGTAGCACAAATGAAACAGAGGTAGTCATTACTATATGATATGAATTTAAGCTTTCCAACAGTAGGACCAACTACTCAAAATCCTAAAATTAATATAAACTCTAGTTCAACTGAACAAGCGTCAACATCTAAAGTGCCTCATGAGTTAGAGTTTGAAATATTATTTAATAAACTAGATAATATGATGCAGATGCATACGAACATATCTAAGGAAGTGGCAACACTTCAAAACACAGTTCATTCCTTAACTAGTCAAGATAGAACAATTCTAGGTCCTCAGTTTCTCATGCTTCACAAATGAATCCTATACCTATAGCACCTATAATGAATCAACCAGTAGCCCAGAGTAATGAACAAAGAGGCACACCTACCTGACAATGTGTTTGGTGCGACTCCACGGAACATATGTCTTATGCCTGTGAATCTTTAAAAGAGGCAAAAGAAATAAAACTAGTTATTGATATTGATAAAAAAACTATGTGACTATCGCACCCTAGCTGTAAATTAGGGAAAAGATGGAATGCAAAAACTATATGAAAATATATATGAGGCACAAAGAAGCTCATCAGGGGTTCGATTAGAATGTGATGAAAGTGATCTAGATGATGAAACCTCAAAAGAAACCAAAAATTATTCAATAGAAGCTTTAATAAAGCCAGAGATGATATAATGAACAAAATAGCATGGAACTTAACTATAGATAATTTCTCTATTTTTTTCACATATAGCTAATGTGGAAGAAAAGAGAAAAAGAGATAAAACTCAAGATTTAGATGAAAATAATCAAAGAGTAACTAGAAAAAAATCAAGAAAAGAACCTAAAAATATTCAATTTAATAAAAACACAAATTTAGATGAGCAGAAAAGAAAAGATATACGGGAGGGAAAACAACCTGAGACATCAAACGAACCTAATGAATTAGATTCGAAGACTAATGAAGAAACAGATAAAAATGAGGGAAAAACCAAGAAACCCAAAAGAATTCCAAAAGCTATTTTAACATCAGAACTTGAACAAGAAAATGACACAAAAGAAATACTGTATGATATTCTTTTAAAAAGTCAAGTGACTATGTCACTTGAACAATTATTTACCATAGCTAAATTAGAATTCAAAGATAACTTTATTAAAATGATTAAAAGAAAAAGCTTTCCCTTAAATACTGATACTGAAATGCATGACAATGTAGATGTAACTCATATTTCTAAAGATTCTTTTTCTTCTGGTTCTGATGATGAGGAAGAAAGTGAAGGATACGTTAATAAAAATTTTTTAGGACCTATACTTCCAGATAATATACAAGAAAAATCTAAAAGAAATTACAAAAAGAGTTTTTGGGTCAGGGGAACACCAGAGATCAAAATAAATTTAGGAGATAGGAAAAATTCTTGTACAGCTTTAGCTTTACTAGACTCAGGTTCAGAAATAAACGTAATATCAAAAGAATTATATGATAAATTTAGATGGCCTATAGATAAACAACATGGATGGATTATGAGAACAGTAGACAACGGATGTGGTGCACTTCTAGGAGCATGTGCCAACATTCCAATTTCAATAGGTGGGATAAGTGAAACATTTCACTTTTTTATACAAGATAACTGTTCTTATGAAATTATCTTAGGGCAACCCTTTATCTGTGAAACTCATATGGAAACAAAAATAATGGAAGATGGCTCAGCGTATGCAAGATTTAGATCAAAAGATGACTTACAATCCTTACAAGTAATGATTGTTAACCCAAACCATATTAGAAATAGAGAATAAATTAGGAAGACACCTATTAGATCACAAGAGAAGATGCACGAGAGTCATCTACCTCTTAGTGATTCTAGAACATACTTTGATCAAAATTTTTACAAGACGCCATTATTGAGCAGGGGAACAGTGGTAACTGGTTTGATATCTCGCATAAATGTGTACATAAAACAGATATTTTTTTTCTTATTTTTACATCTTCAAAATTACAAATTTTAAATAGTAAAGATATTCCTAGAAAAATAATCATATAATTCACATAGCTTAATACACTTATACATATTCATACATATTACATATGCTAACATGCTTCACATGCATACTAACATACATGCATGACATAACATACTCTATCATAAATGAACATGTATACATGCACACTAACATACATGCATGACATAACATTCACTAACTTAAATGAACATGCATACATGCACACTAACATACATGCATGACATAAATGATCATGCTTTCATGCACACTAACATACATGCGTGACATAACATTCACTAACTTAAATGAACATGCATACATGCACACTAACATACATGCATGACATAACATTCACTAACTTAAATGAACATGCATACATGCACACTAACATACATGCATGACATAAATGATCATGCATTCATGCACATACATGCATAAATGAACATGCATACATGCACATGCACTAGCAACCATGCATCAACATACATGCACTAACATGCAACAAGCAAACATGCAACAAGCAAACATGCATGACATGTATATAAATATGCAAACACTATTATACATGCATAACATACATCAACATGCATGCATACATGATATACACATAACATCTAAAATATATACATTAATTGACATGCATTAACTAACATGCATACACTTCTAACATGCATTAACCTAACTTCTAACATCTAATTTGCAATACCTAACTCCTAACATGCACTTCCTAACATAAACATGCATTACTTAACATCTAATAACATGCTTATATGCACTACCATGTGTAACTAACATGCACTTAACATAGGTACAACATTTACTAAACATGCCTAACATGCACTTACATCTAACATAGGTATATGCACTTACTAAATGCATTTCTAATAGGTTTTTCACAAGCTTTGAGTTGAAAAAGCTTGGATAAAGGGTAAGGAAGGAAAGAATAAGCTAAGAATGGATAGGATAAGTGAATGGATAAAGAAAAAGTAGATAATATAATGGAATCTTAGAGAAAGGTAAGGTTAAAAGCTAAATGGACCCTCCTTTTGGTAACCTGAAACTCATAAAAGAAGGTTAGGAATGCAAATCATATACATATAATCTCTTTAGATAAATAAACACTCTTCATACCCTCCATTTCATAAATAAATTCATTAACCATTGCATATCATTCATGTCATTCATCCTAAACATATGCATATCATAATAATAGAATGAACCTAAGATAAAATACTTTTACACACACATACACACATACATAAATACATAAACATATACATAGAAAACATATACATATATTAAGTTATATATATCCATATTCAAATATAAATACATAAACATAGATCTCCATATATACACTCTATATTTTCATTTTTGGTAGTTAGTTAATAAATAGACTTTAAACATACATATAAAATTAAACATCATAATATAATATTAAAATATATATATATAAAATATTTAATATTTCTAAACTATAAAGCAAATATATTTATAAACAGTAACTAAATATCTAACAAATATAAAGTAAAAAAAAAAGAAGCTAAAAAATAGAACAGAAAAAAAAATAAAAAAAACTCACTCTTACTCTCTCTCTCTCTCTCTCTCTTTCTCTCTCTCTCTCTCTCTCTCTCTCTCTCTCTCTCTCTCTCTTTCTCTCTCTCTCTCTCTCTCTCTGTGCGTCAGTCGCGTCCGTCGGCTGGCTCCAGTGGGAGGGAAGAAGAGGGAATAAAAAAAAAAAAACTATAAAAATAAGATAAAATAAATAACAAAAAAAAAATAACTCTCCATTCTCTCTCTCTCTCTCTCTCTCTCTTTCTCTCTCTGCTGCACCGCCAGTAGAGAGGAAAGAGAAAGGGAGGGAGAAAGAGGACAAAAGAAAAGGACAGAGGAATAAAATACACTAAAGAAAGGAGAAAAACAAAAAGAGAATGGAAGAATAAAGGAAAAAAAAGGAAATATGGATGAAAGGAATAAAATCCAACGACCTCTACTTCATTTCTCTACGCAAACTGAATTCCAAAGCAAAAAAATTTGCTCTACAATAAATGAATGACCAAAAGTAAGAGAGATGGACTTCTCTCTCCTCATGGTAGAGGTCAATCATGGAAATGAGTGCATAAATGACTATAGTCTAGAGAAAAGGAAAAATAGAGTACCTGAAAATCACATGAGGTTGTGAGTACGTACTCCCTCTTTATATAGATGAGAGTAGCCCACCATAGCCCACATTTTCCTTTAGATAACTGATCCATGCAGCCTACATTAACTTCTCTTCAACTCCACATCACTCCAACAAGTTTTTCTCTATTTGATTTTTCCAAAAATTCACTCAACCATTCAATTAATCATTTACTAGACCAAAAACTTTAGATTTAAATACAACCTTTCACTTCTTTTTTATTTATTTAATTACTTTAGAATGAATACAAACCTTTAGAATAAAATTTACTTAACCCATCATTAAATTTAATTATCACCATAAGCTTAGTGAAAATCAATAATTAACATATTTTTTATTTGAAATATTTACCCTATTTTTAACTCATTTATAGACTGAAACCTACTAAATTAATCATTTAACCTTAGGTTTATCCTTCAACTAACTTCAAATGATGTTTTTTAACCCCAACTAACCCATAAACTATTATTCTAACCTTTCGTAGCCCTCTAGATTTAATAATTAACCCTTAATTAACCTTGAAATTAAGCTAGAACCCTATAAAACATGATCAAAACCTTCATTTAACCCTTAAGTACTCTTGCATTTACTTTCAAAACATAGATAAACCCTTAACTAACCCTTGATTTTTCATCTATACCCATAATAATATTAGAAAATACCTAGATAAATACTTCCATCTTGATATTGATCATCAAACTTCTTATCCTGCAAAATTAAAATCAAACATTTAGTCAAAATTATCATAATTTAACCAAACTTATATCAATCAATCAAACTTTTAATTTTAGTAATATTTTAAGAGTAACAAATTCTTTCCGACACCACTCAAGGAGCGAAAAATGCACTTAACAGCCTGCCAATGCTTGATACATGGGCATTGCATAAACATGTTCATTTATAAAACAGAAAATTGAATATCTAGCCATGTAATGCATAAGTAAATCAAGCATCCAACATCCTGCTCATAGAGAACAACATCAAATGCATCTCTGGCATCATGAAGACTCAATCATAAACATGTCTCCATAGGCGTGGCAATAGGTTTACAACCTTCAAGGCCAAAATGCTACAATAATGTGTCAATATAGCTATTCCACCATCAACCTGCATAAACTGAATGCCCAACTAATGATGCAAATGGCCCGAATCAAACATCTCAAATGAGGCATGTAAATCAGCGTTAAAATTAATAATATTCTTCTCATGAGGACTAGTGAGCAACATGTCATCAACATACATAACAATGATTAGAAGCACATCATTTGCATGCTTAACATATAAGGTGCTTTCAATTGGAATATTCTCAAAACCATGTGCAATTAGGCAAGCATGTATCCTTTCATACCAAGCACGTGGTGCTTGCTTTAAACCATTTAATGCCTTCTTTAACCTGCACACCTGGTTTTCATGCCCTTTCTACACAAAGTCACGGGGTTGAAAAACATACACTTCTTCATGCAAGTCACCATTCAGAAATGTTGTTTTAATGTCCAACTGATGTACATTCCAACATGATGATTTGCAAGTGCATAGATGCTACCAATAGTAGTCATTCAACATGTAGGTGCAAAGGTTTCATCAAAATCAATGCCTTGTTCCTATGCATAACCCTTTGCAACAAGCCTATCCTTATACCTGTGAACTGTTCCATCATGTTTACACTTTGATTTGTATTCCCACTTAACGCCAATGGCCTTCTTGCTAGGAGACAAGTCAAATAAAGATAAGGTATCATTTTTCATGATAGCATCATATTTAGATTGCATTGCAGCCATCCAATGTTCAGAATTTTGTGTTTCCTCAAACGAAACAGGCTCAGTCTCATCACAGAGACTAGAGGCAGCCATAGCATAGCAATTTGATGCAAAAGAGGCACTCTGGGAGCTTGAACGAGTATGGTATGATAGAGGTGCATCTAATTTGCTATCACACAAAGTATGCACTAGCCATTTCGGCATAGTTTTACCTCCTCAATATCATCTCTCTCATTAACAAGTGCATCATGCTAATCTGCATCAGAAACGGAATGATCTGCATCATCACATGAAACCTATAAAGGTTGAGAAGTTGCCTCAATAGGACTAGCACTAGACAATCCACCTGTAAAAAGAGGCAGCAAAGTATCATACATGTGTTTGGAGCTAAGAGATGTCTCCTTCGTACATGAAAGCAAAGGTTGAATAGCATCTTCCACAAAAACAACATCATGGCTAACCAAAATGCATTTAGTCTGTGGATGATACATATGATAGCCTTTGCTTTCAGAACTGTACCCAACAAAAATACATTTTATTTCTTTATCACCCAATTTCCTACGATGTTGTTCAAGCACTAATGCATATGCCAAACAACCAAAAACATGCAGATGAGCAACAGATAGCTTGCAACCATGCCAAGCCTCATATGGACTGATAGACTACAATGCTTTAGTGGGACACCTGCTAAGTACATATGCTGCATACATGACAACCTCAAGCCAGAAAATATGTGGTAAAGCTTGAATCTTGACCATACACCTCGCCATCTCCATGAGTGAAATGTTCTTTCATTTAGAAAATCCATTCTCTTGAGGTGTATGTAGCACTGTACACTGATGTTTTATCCCACGTTCAACAAAAAATGCTTTAAAGTCAAAAGACATATATTCCCCCGCTCGATCAGAACAAAGGGTTTCCATTTTACATGCTAATAGATTTTTAGCAAAAAGAAAAAAATGTTTGAAGCACATGAACACTTCGGACTTTGCTTTCAATGGATATATCCATGCATGCTTGGAAAAATCATCAATGAAAGTCACAAAGTAAAGACAGTTTCCAAAAGAGGGTGTCTACATAGGACCACAGACATCACTGTGAACAAGCTGCAATTTTTGAGTAGCTCGAACTAAACCATTTTTTGGAAAGGAGGAACGTTATATTTTGCTAAAAATATAGCCTTCATAGACATGTTTTCTAGGTGCCTCAAGTTTGGGCAAAGAGGACACCAATTCAGATTTCTGCATGCATAGCAAACTAGCAAAACTCAGATGACCAAAGCATGCATGGCAAAGCTTTGCATCTGGCATAGTGTGAGAATCATGTACTGAACATGTTGAATCATTCATAGATTTTTCATAGTCTATGAGCTTATACAGCCCATGACATAAAATGCTAGAATCAATAATCATGTCATTAATTGATAGATTGTACATCTGCCATCAATAAATTTCACAACCAAGCCAATCTTGGCTAGTGCAGAATTTGATAACAGATTTTTCTTCATCCTTGGCACAAATAAAGCATCTTACAAAGTGAAAGAACTACCATGAACAGTAGTCAAAATGATCTTACCAACTCCCATGATAGGATAAGAGGATTTGTTGGCGCATCTGATAATATTCTTTGTAGCGATAGGCTCAAGTGAAGTGAAGAAACTACATTGTAAGGTAATATGTTTGGTTGCCCCACTATCAAAATACCAAACATTTGAGTCTATGCTAGACATACACTAATCATGAGAAGATGGTTCAAAATGGCAAACAGTAGTAAATACCCATTCTTCATTCTGCACAAGATTTACAGACTCTATTTTTGGTGTAGAGGCCTCTGCAACAAGCATTCCAGCCTCTTTTTTCTTTGCCTCTTTTGCAGCTAGTTTTGGACAGTTCTTTATGAAATGATCCTTTCCTTTACAATACTTAGAAAAGAATTTCTTCTTTTTTTATTTCTTCTTATCTTTGTCTTCCTTCTTCAAATGTGTAGTATTTGCACATTTTCGCTTATTAATAGATGAGCTCCATTTACCTTTGCCCTTCTGACTACCCAAGAAAGCTTGATCTGCAACAGGCATAATGGACCTCTTCTGCCTAGACTGATCTTCCTGCAATAGAAAAGACACTAACTCCTCAAATGACAAGGCATTTGGATTGCCTTTCATTAGGAAATGAAGAGTAGAAGCAAAACTCTGATATGAATCAGGAAGACCATTTAGAACGGTCTCCACAAGTGAGCTATCTGGTATAACTTCATTAGAAGAAATCAGTTGTTCCTTCAAGTCTTTGATCTCTGTTAGAAAACTGTTCATAGAATCACCTTCATTCATATGCTCACTCTCCAACTATTTTTGGAGGTAAGCAACATGAGCCTCATTCCTAGCCTACTAGAATGTGGTAAGTATATCCCAAGCATCCTTAGGTGTTTTGCAAGAGAGAATGTGAGGAATAATGGCATGTTTCACAAGCAAGGCTATCAATGCATGTACCTGAGCATCTCTACCATCCCAAAAAATTTGCTATGTAGTAGGTACAATAGAAATGATAGCACAAACAGGGATCTAAAGAATATTAGCATCTTCAACACGATCTACATCAGGTTCAACACCTTGCACAATGTTCCATAGTCCTCTTGCAACCAATACATGTTGCATCATATAAGCCCACAATGGGTAATTGGTACCATCCAACTTATCCTCATCAACCAACAAACATAATACTGACTCTACCTGAAAAAGTTGAACAAAACTACCCTGATGAGTTTTGCTAGACCTGTAGTGGATTGCAAGACGCTTATACTAGCAAACCGAAACCTGTATATATCTTTGGCACAAAAAGACCAAATAGCCTGCACAAGCAGTGCGATAGTGCGGTGTGAGCCGTCGGAAAGGAACTCATAATTTCTATAATATAACCCTGAAAAGTCGCACGCATACTGAAAAGGTGTAGTGCAAAAGTTGTAACTCTTAACAAATTAATGAAAGAGGAGTCACGTGTAGTAGTAGGCGTGCATCTTCGGACTATTCGTATGGGCGAGAGCCTCCAGTGGAACACAATTTGCCGAAACTCTATGTAATTTGAGTATTTTGTCAATTCTATTGATTAAGCTTAATAATTAATTAAGTCTTAATGAAGTATTAAGGATTGTCCGGTTAACGCGATAAGCAAATACGTATACAATGCGGAATTGAAGTATTTTAGTAAACATATTCAAAACAGTTGATGTGTGGAAGTCTGTGAAGTAGTATACTCTAGACCTGTAGATTTTGGGAAAATACACACAGGGCCTTTGTTTACAGACCCCTAACCATCCCAAGAGCCCAGGATTGGTAATAGATTAAACCATAGAAGTTTGACACTGGCGCCGTCTGTGGGAAATGGAGTAGCCAGTTGCATAGAAGATAAAGATTGACAAAGAATTCGTTGATATATCCTAGTAACACGCTCCGACGAATCGTACCCCAAATACTATAGAGATCAACATCCCTGGGCAGTTCGGAATCTATTAGGAACACCCCCTGGTGGCAGAAGTGCGTTAAGAGGAGTTGCAGAAGGTTCAGTTCAGCCAGTCAGCAGCAATTCTAGTGGCAGTTTGGTAGAGCACGGAGAGAATCTGGTATGTTTCGGTGAGAGTTTGGTCCCTTCTGAAGAAAGTACGGTGATTTCGGGTTGTACAACGATGCAGTGCAGAGCAAGTTCTGCATTATCCGGTCAGAATTTGGTTGCTTTTGGTGATAGGTTGGCGTTATCCAGTGAGAACGCTTTTTGTGACAGTGCCGCCAGGTCCGGTGAGAATTCGACGATTTTCGGTGAGAGTTCGGTATTACCTGTGGCAATTTGAAGCTTTTTAGTGAAAATGCGGTGTTGTTCGGTGGAAACTTACTGCGTTCATGATTTTTTGGTGCAAGCTTAGCCAATTTAGACACTAAAGTTGAGGAAGGGCTGTTAGAATTGGAGCTAAACCATCCGTTCAATGACATTTTAGGACCGGAAAAGTAGTCGGAAGTAGTGAAGTTGCAGAATCTAGCAGTAAAAAGACAAAATCTTGGAAAGATTCTAGAGAAAGGATAAAGAGAAAGTGGAGTAAAAAGATAACTGAGTTGGAAGGAAGTTTGAAGGAATCTAGAGCCAAAATCCTAGAATTGACTTCACAAGACTTGAATCAAGAGAATCCAGCTCAGAAATCAAGATCAGTTTTAGCGGAACCCATACCAGAAAATCTAGACATGATGTTTCGTGCATATCAGGCTAGATTAAAAGAGGGACCTCAGGTAGCTGAAATGAGCAAAAACTACCCTCGAGCTGATCTAGAAATTGAGAGAACTAAACTTTGCATGAAGATGGTAGAACTAGCACAAGCTTTGTTCGAAGCCTCTAGATATCTTAATTGGAATAACATGGCAAAACCGGAACTACACTTTCAAGGACTAATGGAGAGGCTAGAATACTTGATAGAGAGCAAAGAGAAAAAGGATCAGCATAGGAACCCCATTGTCCCAGAGACACAGGAAAGGAATGCACCATCCCTGTCTCAAGTACCCAATACAGAAAGTCAAGACAATTTGTCTTCCATACATAAATATTCACATGAATTTTTGAGAGAAATCCAAGAAGAGACATGGAGAAAAGAACAAGGAACTCATCCTCCTATTCAAGAAATAGACGACTTGCAAGAGCAATTTCCCCAAGACATTCCCTCTATTTACGATGAGGTAGAGGAGGAACAACTGAGTGAACACACAGCTTTTGAATCTAATTCTTTACAAGAATTACCTCAGTTCACAAGACCTTGGGAAGCAAAGTCTATTAGTATGAGAGCACCCACAATAATAGTGAGGAATGAAGAATCAGTATTCCCTAGAAACACGGAAGTGATCAAGAATACCAAAGTACAGTGTAATCTCACCCTAGAGGAGCTGCTTAAGATAAGACCAGAATTATGGAAACATGTAGCAAATCAATTCCCTGAGCTTGCTACTACTCCCTCACAAATAGGATCACAAAATAAGGTACCAGAGATACCCGTAGAAAAGATTGGAGATGTAAGCGAAGGAGAGGAAGGTAACACTTATCTTCCGATAACCCATCAGGGCTACACCACGAAAGCCATCTTAGATTCAGGAGCCGGCGTAGCCATCGCTACCACCGCTTTATGGAAACGTTGGGGTAAGCCAGCATTAAGACCCACCAGGATGAAGCTACAAATGGCTGACAGACACATAGAAAAACCATTAGGCTTACTAGAAGGCATATCTCTCACCACTTGTGGTGTAGAATTTGAGCATACTTTCGCCATTTGTGACTTTGCAAAAAACCATGCTTATGAGATGATATTGGGACGACCATTCATGCATCAGTTGCAAATTGTACAAGATTGGGGAACCAATTCTTTGTACTTGCAACATTTAGGAGTGACTACCAAAGTCAATCTTAAAGACTATTCACATCGAGATGTACCCCCAATACAATGGAATACCATCCATAAGACACCAGTAGAGACGGAATCTGTGCACTCATTAGAATCAGATCCTTCTTGGTTGCATGAGGATACTCATCTATGGATGTATAAAGTTGCAAAACAAGAGGAAGAAAGATTAGAAGCAAGGACCTTAGGTGCAGAACAACATCCACGAACCCTTCAAGATCCAGCTTACGCACCTGTAGTATTCCCTGACGAAGAGTTTGAACCCCATGGTTGGGCAGAAATCCTAGCAACCATGGATGTAGCCATCAATGAAGAACAATGGACACCCCACTGTGACGAGGATGGCTATGACATTTCAGTTTTCACGATAGAGCCAATCATGTGCGATGCACTTTTAGAAGAATGTGAACCTAACACTGATGCATTTGAGGATGCGAGCGATTTTGATTTAGAATCAATTATCATGGACCCACCCTTTGCATCAGAAGAAGAATATTTTTACGAAGTAGAAACTCACCCTTAGAAACAGGAAGAAGTTATGAATGATGTGAGAATATGTTGGAGCAAGTCTATGACAAGCCTAAGTATTGGCTTGAGTCTCACAAAGTCATTAAAGAAGCTTCAAAATGAAGACTATGTAAAGTTCACTTGTGAACTACCTCTTGTAACTTTTGAAGAGTTTACTTAATGTAAAAGTAAGAGAATCTTAAGTGGTTGAGCCCACATGATCAAGAATGGAAAGAGGAGCCACGAATTCGTGATTTGTGGTAGGTAGAGAATCAAATCAATCGTTGATTGATTGGAGAGTGATTGAGGGAAGTTAGCCTCCCAAACTCAACTATAAATAGATGGCAGTTTTAGTCGTGGTTAGAGAGACCTATGTGAAGACCTCCAAGAGCTGAGCTTTATGCCATATCAAGGTGTGATTACAAGGCACACATATGTATCAGTAAGTCATTGTATTGTACAAGCAATATAATTTCATTTTCATGATTATTTGAGTTCATCTTTCCATGTTCTTGTGATGTGTACTACTCACTGCCATTACTTCAGTTTTTCTCAGTCAGCTTGCAGAGATTGTTTCTCTGCACTTGGTTCATCATTTTCAGTGATTTAACTTGGTGAAGTTAGCTCTATAAGGCTACTATATGCTCACAAATTTTCATGTCATTTGGATGTTGGAATCTTCAGTTATGTTCATTTGAAGTCAACAGGGTATGTTCATCTTCACTTCTCTGTCAGGTACCCGACTTTTTCAGTCATCTTGTCAGAGTCATTTCTCAGTGTTTACTCATTCAAATTCAGTGATTTTAAGCTTGTTGGATTCAGCTTACTGTCTAGTATAAGCATACAAATTTTCATGATCATTGGATTCTTACATCTTGAGTTATGTTAATTTTTCTACTCACTGGTCTATTTCTATAGCAGCCCATGAAAATCGGGATGATGTCATCACTTGTTAAAAGTCATTCTCAGTGTGTGGTTTGTTATTTTTGATGAGATTACTCTCTAAAGTTAGCTCTTTAAGCTACCTAGCCTTCCCCAAGAGGAATTAATCTAATTGCTGCTGTGCTCAGAGAATTATGTAAAACACTGGACAGGTGTATCAACCAAGAATAGCAAGTTTTCACCTCTGAGCTAACTCCAACTTATCTGTTTTGATCTATCTTTTTGAGAGTGATCTTCCAAGGTACATAGGGTGTCTAATACATCCATTGGCAAGCTAAAAGGGCCCACCATCTACTCCTGGAGTTCATTTGGCTGGTGTAGAGCAAAGATTTTGCAACACCTCTTCATCTTCAACACATACCTATCCATCTCTTCACAGTGGTATCAGAGCAAGGTTGGACAACATGGCAGATGGATTTCCTTCATCAATTGACAAATTGGACAGAGGTAACTACTCAGCTTGGTCATTAAGAATGGAAGCTTATCTCCAAGGTAGAAGTTTATATGGTTATGTGGTTGGAGATGAAGTTATGCCAAGTTTCAGGAACAAAAGTCAACCAACACAAGAAGAGCAAGAAAGATTGAGCACATGGTGCTCCAAGGATGCACTTGCAAGGTCTTATCTCCTCAACTCTATCTCAGATTTTTTGTTGCCTCACATTAGAAGTTGTAAGACATCTCAGGAAGTGTGGGATGCACTTGAAGCTTTTTTTTCTTCAAGTACTAAAGCTAGGAAGCATCAACTATGGCTGGATTTCACAACTCTCAAGAAGGCTCCCAAACAAAATGTGACTGATTTTGTCACAAAGCTCAAGGACATAGCAGATCAGTTGGGAAGCATTGGAGAGGTAATAGATGAAGAGCAAATTGTAAGGCAGGTCATCAATGGCTTGAAGGCAGATGACAAGTGGGAAGCATTCACCACAGCTATGGATTTGTACATGGACATTCATGTACCTGATTTCAACACACTCATTGGACAATTACTTACTCAAGAGGCAAAGCTTATAAAAAATGGAGAAAGCTCTAAAGGTAATCAATCTTCAGCTTTATACACGGATAAAAGCAAGTCTAAAGATAACAAAGGAAAGGCAAAGAAAGTGGATGATGAAGCAGGTACATATCAAGCTAACTATGCAGGTAGAGGAAGACATGGCAGAGGTAGAGGAAGAGGAGGTAGACAAGGCAGGGGGAGATCCCAAGACTCCAACTCATGTTCTATTTGTGGATTAACTAATCATACAACTGAAAATTGCTTTAGGAATTCCAGGAATCAAAGAGGCAGAGGATACAATAGAGGAAGTTATGGCTACTCAAGAGGAAGGTTCAACAACTACCATGGCAACTACAACAACTACAATCATTCAAACTATCAAGGAGGCTACAAAGGAAGGAGAGACTACAATAACTACACAGAAGACTCAAACAAAGAGGATTCATTATTGATCATGAACATGGCTATGCCACAAGGTAAATCTGATGAGCATGTTTTCTACATAGATTCAGGTTGTTCAAATCATGTGGCAGGAAATGTGGCACTCCTATCAAATTTAGAAGATCCAAGGAATAAGCATGAGGTACAAACAGGAGATGATACAAAACATCCTGTGGAGAAAATAGGCAATGTCAAAGCACCTGATGGAAACATCAACCTACTCAGTAAGGTACTCTATGTCCCTACCATTACAAAGAATTTGATAAGTGTTGGGCAGATAGTAGAGAAAGGGTTGCAAGTCAGGTTCACAAAAGCAGGAGCATTTGTTGAAGATCCAAGTCAGGGATTCAGAAGAATTGCAAAAGGTGAAAAGACAGGTAGATTGTTCACATTTGAATTACAGGACACTAGAAACATTGCTCTCTTTAATTATGGTAGTCAGACACTCACAGAATTGGAAGTATGGCACAAAAGGTTAGCACATATTGGTGAAAGGTCATTAAAGCGAATTTGTAGGGACCAAAGTGTACTTGGACTCCCTAATTTGTCAAAACAACATATGATTTATAAGTGTAGTGCATGTCAGTTTGGAAAGTCTCACAGGTTACCATTCATGAAGAAAGGTTATATGCATGGAGATCTCTTGGAGTTGGTTCATACAGATGTATGGGGACCAAGCAAGGAAGCTTCAATATCAGGATCAAGGTATTATGTTTCCTTTATTGATGATTGTAGCAGATGGACTATCCTATTCTTTATGAAACACAAAGATGAAGTTTTTTCATGTTTCAAAAGATATTTGGCTCTTGTGGAGAATCAAACAGGTAAATCACTAAAAAGGCTAAGGTCAGATGGAGGGGGAGAATACTTCTCCCATGATTTTGATTCTTTTCTTCAAGAAAGAGGAATCAAAAGAGAGGTAACTACAAGGTACACTCCTGAGCAAAATGGAGTGGCAGAAAGGAGGAATAGGACAATTGTTGAAGCTGCAAGGTCTATGTTAAATGAAAAGCATTTACCTAATTACTTATGGGCTGAGGCTATATCTACAGCCACTTACTTGATTAACAGGTTGCCTTCAAAATCCCTTGATGGGATGACTCCATATGAGGCTTGGAATGGAAGAAGACCAAGTTTAGATCATTGTAAAATTTTTGGATGTATTGCTTTTGCTCATGCTCCTTCACAGGTTAGAGGCAAGATGGATCCAAAAGCAGAAAGGTGTGTATTTATTGGATATGACAACAATCAAAAGGGCTACAGGTTATACAACCCTACCAACAAAGGATTCTTGGTAAGCAGAGATGTAGTTTTTGATGAGAACAATTCATGGTATGAAGATTCATGCAGGAAGATCAATTTACCATATGATCTTGAAGAAGATTTTCCAAAGCTTGGTAGAGAACAATCAAAGATTGAAGAACAAGACACCTCAGAGGATGATGAAGAATGTCAGATGGAAAAGATCAAAGCATGGAAGTCTAAAGGTAAAGCAAAATTGCAGGAACTTGGACATGAGGCAGAATCATCACATCATGGCCTAAGAAGATCTATGAGGGAAAAGAAAAAACCAGAAAGGTATGGGTTTGACACCTCATTAGTAACTAAACATTCTATCTACATAGCACAGGACATAAACCAAGAGGAGCCATCATCATTTGAAGAGGCCAAAGCAAAAACAGAATGGAAGCATGCAATGAAGGAAGAGATTGAAGCACTTGAGGAAAACAACACTTGGGATTTGGTGCCCAAGACTTCATCCATGAAGGTAATAGGCTCAAGATGGGTCTATAAACTCAAGAAGAATTCTGATGGTTCCATTAACAGGTATAAGGCAAGGCTTGTAGCAAAAGGCTTTGCACAAACTCAGGGAATTGATTATGAGGAGACATTCTCTCCTGTGGCAAAGATGCCTACTATTAGGGTTTTGCTTAGTATTGCCTCTTCCAAGAATTGGAAGATACTTCAACTAGATGTGAAGAATGCATTCTTGAATGGTTGGATAACAGAAGAGGTATATATGGCACAACCACCTGGTTTTGAGAGTCAAGTTTATCCTGATTATGTGTGTAAACTTAACAAAGCATTGTATGGTCTCAAGCAAGCTCCAAGAGCTTGGAATTTCAGGCTTGTTTCATTCTTGCAGGACAAAGGCTTTCAACCAAGCAAAGCAGATCCTTCACTCTTTATTAAAAAGAGTGATTCCGAGGTCATCTACCTATGTGTATATGTAGATGATATTATATTGACAGGAAATGATGCAGATGGTATGAAGAAGATCAAAGATCAGATGAGAGAAGAGTTCAAGATAAGTGATTTGGGTTCACTTACCTACTTCCTAGGTTTGGAAGTTGTCTACAAAGATCATGGTTTGTTTCTCACTCAAAGAAAGTACATTAAGGACATGTTGGCAAAATTCAAGATGCAAGATTGTAAGATTGCAGGTACTCCAATGGAGGTTAATCACAAATTGAGCTCACATGAAGGTGAACTCATAGAGGACATCACATCATATCAAAGTCTAGTGGGTAGTCTCAACTATGCCACATTGACAAGAGTAGATATATGTTACAGTGTGAGTGTGCTAAGCCAATTTATGCACACACCAAGGAAACCACATATGGATGCTGCCAAAAGGATACTCAAATATCTCAAAGGAACCATAAATGAAGGACTTTACTATCCTTATGTATCTGATTTAGGTTTGAAGCTATTTTCTGATGCAGATTGGGCTGGCTCCAAGGAAGATAGAAGGAGCACTTCAGGTTATCTTACCTTTGCAGGTTCAAAGCTTATTTCATGGTCATCCAAGAAGCAACCCACAGTTGCTCTCTCTTCTACTGAAGCTGAATATAGAGGTCTTGCCATAGCTACACAGGAAGCTATGTGGATGAAGACATTGTTCAAAGATCTTGGATTGGAGTTTGGAACTCCAACTATTTTTGGTGACAATATGAGTTCTATTCATTTGGCTGCTAATCCTATTTTTCATGCAAGGACTAAACATATTGAAGTTCATTATCACTATGTACGAGAGAAGGTTCTAAGCAAAGAGATTCAAATATCATATGTGTCCACTCATCAACAATGTGCAGATATTCTAACCAAAGCATTGGATGGTACAAAGCTTTGCAAATTCAAGGCTATGATTGGTTTGCAGGTAATCTTGGAAGATTGAAGACCTCAAGCATACTTGGCTTGAGGGGGAGCTGTTGGAGCAAGTCTATGACAAGCCTAAGTATTGGCTTGAGTCTCACAAAGTCATTAAAGAAGCTTCAAAATGAAGACTATGTAAAGTTCACTTGTGAACTACCTCTTGTAACTTTTGAAGAGTTTACTTAATGTAAAAGTAAGAGAATTTTAAGTGATTGAGCCCACATGATCAAGAATGGAAAGAGGAGCCACGAATTCGTGATTTGTGGTAGGTAGAGAATCAAATCAATCATTGATTGATTGGAGAGTGATTGAGGGAAGTTAGCCTCCCAAACTCAACTATAAATAGATGGCAGTTTTAGTCGTGGTTAGAGAGACCTATGTGAAGACCTCCAAGAGCTGAGCTTTATGCCATATCAAGGTGTGATTACAAGGCACACATATGTATCAGTAAGTCATTGTATTGTACAAGCAATATACTTTCATTTTCATGATTATTTGAGTTCATCTTTCCATGTTCTTGTGATGTGTACTACTCACTGCCATTACTTCAGTTTTTCTCAATCAGCTTGCAGAGATTGTTTCTCTGCACTTGGTTCATCATTTTCAGTGATTTAACTTGGTAAAGTTAGCTCTATAAGGCTACTATATGCTCACAAATTTTCATGTCATTTGGATGTTGGAATCTTCAGTTATGTTCATTTGAAGTCAACAGGGTATGTTCATCTTCACTTCTCTGTCAGGTACCCGACTTTTTCAGTCATCTTGTCAGAGTCATTTCTCAGTGTTTACTCATCCAAATTCAGTGATTGCAAGCTTGTTGGATTCAACTTACTGTCTAGTATAAGCATACAAAGTTTCATGATCATTGGATCCTTACATCTTGAGTTATGTTAATTTTTCTACTCACTGGTCTATTTCTGTAGCAGCCCATGAAAATCGGGATGATGTCATCACTTGTTAAAAGTCATTCTCAGTGTGTGGTTTGTTATTTTTCATGAGATTACTCTCTAAAGTTAGCTCTTTAAGCTACCTAGCCTTCCCCAAGAGGAATTAATCTAATTGCTGCTGTGCTCAGAGAATTATGTAAAACACTGGACAGGTGTATCAACCAAGAATAGCAAGTTTTCACCTCTGAGCTAACTCCAACTTATCTGTTTTGATCTATCTTTTTGAGAGTGATCTTCCAAGGTACATAGGGTGTCTAATACATCCATTGGCAAGCTAAAAGGGCCCACCATCTACTCCTGGAGTTCATTTGGCTGGTGTAGAGCAAAGATTTTGCAACACCTCTTCATCTTCAACACATACCTATCCATCTCTTCACAGAATAGCCACTCAAGTGACTAGCAAGAGTGAAGGCAAGAAAAGGAAGAAGAAAGCAACCATGTCAGAAAAAGAAGAATCTTTGTTTGAAGTACCCGAGAATTTCAAGAAATATGAAATCGAAGATAGAAGAATCATGGTACGAATGCCTAATAGAAAGGCGAATGACGGACAAGTATATGATAACCGAGAGAAAACCAAGAAAATAATCGTAGCCATAGAAGGAGAAGAAGAAAAATGTACATACATAGGGCATGATTTGACAACTGAAGAAGAAGAAGAGCTAGTTGCCCTATTGCGCGAATATAGAGATGTTTTTGCTTGGAGTTACAAAGATTTGAAAGGAGTAGATCCAGATATATGTTCTCATAGAATCCCTATGACTCCAGATGCAAAACCGACAAAACAGAAACCGTACACGTATAATGATAACTACGCTGCAAAGATTAAAGAGGAGATAGATCGCTTGATAGAAGCAGGATTCATTTACGAAATTGAGCATACCGAATGGGTATCCCCCATTGTGGTTGTGCCCAAGAAGAATGGAAAATTGCGTGTGTGTATTAACCTTAAAAAAGTTAATGCCGCCACGATTAGAGATACATACACATGTATGCAATCATAGCCAAGCCTTTGTACTCTCTTTTAACCCACTTTGTATGGACAGATGAATGTGAAAATTCATTCAATAAACTCAAACGACGCTTGTGCTCAGCACCTATATTGACTACACCAGATTGGAGTAAGCCATTCCATGTACATGTGGATGCATCCAATTATGCCATAGGATGCGTGTTAGCACAACCCACGAATGAAGATAACATCGATCTCCCCATAGCTTACGCGAGCAGACAATTGAACGCAGCAGAAAGAAATTACACCACGACGGAACGAGAAGGATTAGGGATGATCTACGCAGTAAAGAAGTTTAGGCACTACTTGTTGGCCAATAAGTTCAAGTTCTTTACAGATCATCAATCCCTATTGTACCTAGTCAACAAAC
This sequence comes from Ceratopteris richardii, assembly GCA_020310875.1. Classification (NCBI taxonomy): domain Eukaryota; kingdom Viridiplantae; phylum Streptophyta; class Polypodiopsida; order Polypodiales; family Pteridaceae; genus Ceratopteris; species Ceratopteris richardii. The sequence goes on from CM035442.1 coordinate 132,168,852, forward strand.
CATGTAACATAGGACGATTGATACGTTGGTTTCTATTACTCATGGAGTATGATTTTGAAGTCGTAGTCAGGAAAGGAAAGACACATCTTAGAGCTGACCACCTTTCAAGATTAACCTCAGGCGAAGCCCCTCAAGGAGTAGTGGATGAGTTACCAGATGCATATTTGTTTAACCTTGAGATAGCACCAGAATGGGCTAAGCCTATAGTCCCTATTCTCACATATGGACCCAAGAATCCTAGGATAAAGATCAAAGAGGGAGAGATTACCAAGTCTCAGAGATACCAAATAATGGCAGGAAGCATATATAAACAGGATAATCAAAAGATTCTTGCTTGTTGTGTAGATGAATCAGAACATGCGAATTGGTTGCAATTAGCACACATAGGTGCATTAAAGCAACATCATTCAAAACATCGAACATTACAGACTCTGCATAGATTAGGAGTATATTGGCCTACGATGGAAGCAGATGTCTACAGGTTGTGTAAGGAATGCAATGTTTGTTGTGAAAGACCACCAGTAGAGCATGCTACATTATATCACGTGTCTCTCACACCAGACTCGAGTGAACAATTAGTGACATACTTGAGGACGAAGGCATTCCCTCAAGGAATGACCTTAGCTCGACAACGCAGTCTAGAGCAGGAAGCTCAAGATTATTCACTTATTGGCGATAACCTATACAAAAGAGGACGAGATGGATATCTAAGACAATGTGTTCATGAGAGCGATTATTTGAGCATACTAGAGACTGCACACCAAGGTGTTGCAGGAGGTCATTTTGGACCCGATAGGATAATCAAAGCCATCCTCTTTGCAGGATTATGGTGGCCCACTCTTCACATGGATGCTCATACCTATGTAAAGAGATGTGATGTGTGCCAAAGAACTCAGTTTCCTACTCGCAGAGATGAAATGCCATTGAAACCCATGATGGGCGGACGTGCATTTTCAAAGTGGGGTATAGACTTTGTAGGATCCATTAACCCCCCTGCAAAAGGTACACATGCGGAATACATTATTGTTGCCACAGATTATCTTACGAAATGGGTAGAGGAAAAAGCCACGAAAAAGAATGATGCACACACAACTGCAAAATTCTTATTTGAGAATGTCTTTACAAGATATGGATTGCCTATAGAGTTAGTGAGCGATCGCGGAACTCACTTTCTAAACCAAGTCATTGAATATTTGTTACAGGATTTTATGATGATTCACAAGAAATCCGCACCATATCATCCTCAGGCCAATGGTCAGGCTGAAAGCACTAATAAGATCCTTTGTAACGTACTGACGAAACTCGTGAACAACAAACGTTCAGATTGGGACAAACAGTTACATCATGCTGTTTGGGCATATCGAGTGGCCTACAAGACCGTACTCAATGCAACTCCCTTTCAGATGGTTTTTGGTCAGAATGCAGTGCTTCCTTTGGACTTCTTGATACCGACCCTTAAGGTTGCAAAAGAACATCAGTGGACCGGCCATGAATTATCAGCAAGAATAATGGACTTGGAACGATTAGGAGAAACCAGGCTAAAGGCAGCAGCAGGAATATATGCAGCGAAGAAGCGACAGAAAGCATATTTTGATGCACTTGTGAAAGATAAAGGCCTAAAAGAAGGAGATTTAGTTCTAGTATATACGTTGAAACAACACACACGGAAGTTAGAAAAGCGAGGTTATGGACCTATGATCATTAACAGACTCTCAACAAGTGGAGCAGTACAGTTAGCCACCTTAGAAGGAGACGTAATGCCTAATTATATTAGTGGCTGTAGAGTGAAGCTATATCAGGAACCTCTTACTGAGGATATGCTTAGACGACTCACGTTGGCAAAGAAGCGTAAGGAGGAAGAAAATAGAATACGAGCGGAAGCTCAGGCAGAAGCAATAGAACGCATTAAACGCATGAAGTTACGAAGACAAGGACTAGGGAGAGAACATTATAACCATCTGGAAACTACACCCAGATATCCCATGGCCATGTGTCAAGTAAATTCAACCACTCATCCTAGTATAGTGGACAGGAGACCATTCATTACAGTCAGGCTAGAGCACGACAACCCTTGCCAAGAGCTCAGGGCTTTAATTGACTCAGGTGCTGCGACTAGTGCGATTAGATGGTCCCACTATAAGGATTCAGGAATAGAAATGCGGCCGATTGAGGCATACCTCATAGGGCTAGGAGGCATGGAAACCCCTTGCATGGGTGAGGTGGACCTTCCTATCCTCATTAAGGAAGTGACCATGACAGCGAAGCTACTAGTGTGCCATGATGACGACCTGATAGAACCCCTAATCCTTGGCCAAGATTGGCTATACGATCACTCAGTGGACCTAAATCTTAGACAAGGCTCCTTACAGATTGGAACCTTAGAACAGAAGCGAGTGATACCGCTTGACTTCCCTAACGGCATTCCAACTGAGGTTTGTAACCCTAGACCCTATGAAATGCATGCGACGGAAGACCGAGAGATCTTGGGTCAGATCAGTCACGTTACGTCTACACCAACCCACTCGGGCTTGGCTATGGACAGTTGTCAATCAGAAGGACGACAGGAGATCTTCCCTGGGGCTTCCTACAAACTAGAAGGGGCAGCTACCCAACCGCTAGGGCAGATGGACACAATCAGCGGTCAGGTGGGTTGCATCAGCGGCCAAATGAGCACAACACCCTGCGGTGCTCATCCTTCCAAACTTGCTGCGGACTGGCCTAGATTAAAGATAAATAACGAATCACTTCCTAATGGGCAGGTCACGCAAGTGTTGGATCTTCCTTCTTTTCGAAAGCAGAGCGTCCAATGGACCTCTCAAACCCAACCACGAACGAGTCAACCACAACAGAGGAACCCAGACCGACGACACCACCAGAGAAGGCAAAGAAAGCAGCAGTATCAACATCACAGAACAAGTGGCACGAAACAAATATGGGTGCCAAAAGGACAACAACCACAGGCTATTGGCAACACTGCAGACGAGAACAGGACAAAGTTGCAACAGAAGCAGAGTGAGCATCCAAAGTCCCCTCGATCTTCTTCCCCAAGTACAAATACTCGGCAGATTTGGATCGCCAAGAAGTATCTTATCAATCGACCCACACCCATGCAGATTTGGGTACCCAAACAATGTATTATAGCCCAACCCTCAAGCCATGTAATATATACCCCTCAAAAATCTTTCCATCCTTCAATACCACCAAACCCATTACCACTTTTCGTCCCTCAGCAGAAACACACCACCCACTCAAAGACTCTTAGGAAATGGATACCGAAACGTATCCAGATGTCTTCTTGTACCCCCTTATCTAACAATTCTCCCACCCCGTTTAAACTCCACCCTTGTAATAATTCACCCTCAACCAAACCTTGTATAAATTCATACACCGAAACCCCACATCATGCATAATAAAAGCTCATCAAGAAATGTATGCATAATCTGACAATGTAGGCGTCTAGAGACCTGCATTAGTTTTGCAAATAATCATTGCATCAATCACTTCATGAAACTTGGCTACACGGGTTACACATCGGTTATGGAAAGTGATTGCGGTCTCACCTTAATGGGATCATAATTAATTTCCATACTAATGTGCTAATCTTTTGTAGCAGATCTTTTCCATTAGCTCGTCAGTCATCATGCAAACCGAAGAAGGACCATCAGAAGCTGGCCCAAGCACACCAATGGCCAATATTGGAGAATTACTCGCGGAATCTTATCCTACGATGCAACCACCAGAGTTTCAAGGTTTTCCAGGACCCATGCCAATCGACGATCCTCCTAGAGGATATACTAAGAAGATTCATCGTAATTCTCATTGGTTTCAAGGCCTAGCAGGACCATTAGCAGAAGCTGATTTCATATTTGAGGCCAATTTGGCATTTGATCTTCGCACATGGACCAAGTACCAGTTCTTTTCAAGAGAATTTGAAGGACTGCAGAATACACAAGATTTAACGCACGTTTGGGCACGAGCGGGATTTACAGAATATTTTAGTGACCCTCTGCCTAAACCCGATTTTTACAGATGCTTTTACCTAGTAACCACCTTGACAGCTTCAGAGAACAAGGATCTACCCGGAACATTCATGTTACCATCCTTGGTAAATGACCCTCCATTCAGAAGGTTTTATTTGTCCAAAGATTTAATTCGTGCAGCTCTCAAAATACATGGAACGCATACTCCGATGGAGAGAGAACGGCTAGTCCCAGAGCAGATGAAACGTGGTGATGTTACTAAGTGGGAGGATATTTCAGCTATAACCTCTGAGCTCTCCAAGCCATTGCGGATATGCATGCAACATTTTGCTTTCTCAGCTCAGGATCGTTTTACCATGCCCCACAAGAGAATCTGGTTTGGTTTATACTTAGCATGTACTCGACCCCAAACGGTTGATCTAGCTAGCTGGATAATTGATCAGCTCTATTTGGCACAACATAGATGGGAACGAAAGAAGGTCATCAATGGATGTTGTGCACTTACAAGGATTATATATATGTGTTTGGCATATGATTTACCCATAGAGCACGCCATGACTAGTGAGGAACTGAAGGCATTTAAAGGAACCACAAAGAAAGCTAGAAAGGCTAGCAAAGGCAGAGCCGGAAAGCGGATGAGAGGCACTATCCCATGCCTACAAGTCCCAGAATTACCCTCGCCACAACCATCTCCAGAGCAGTCACCGACAGCAGCCACTCCCACAGTACAACCTATTCGTATCAGATTATCAAGACCATTTGTCACGGAGGGCACCACCAGTACTGTTGCACCCCAAGCAGCCACAACCACAAAACCTATCACCACAGCAGCTGAAATTCCCACCACCATTGGTGCGGAAGCGTTCTCTTTTCCAATACCCCATTTACAAGCAGAACAAACAGCACCACTGGATCCAACTTTTGATTTTGAGATGCCTGATGCATTCTCCAATGAGTTCCAGTTTTCAGAAGGACAATTGTTTTCTCAAGAATTTGAAAGGCCTAGCTACCCTACCACACCCAAGGATCAGCCACAAGGACAGATTGTGCCTAGCTCTGATGACGAAAGAACAACAACCAATGACGACGAAGGCGATGACGAAGCAAGCCAGGGCACTATCGAATCCCAAGAGCATGAACAGACAGATGGCCAAGGCCAACAAACAGACACACATGGTGATACAAGTACCCATGAAGATGAAACTTACGAAGCAGCCGCTTACACACTGGCTATTAAGAAGCTGTGTAGAACTATGGAAAAGGTTTGGGCACGCAAAAAGCTGACTGAGGAAGAGAGTCAAGAGATAATAGAACAAGAACTTGTCACAGGCGGATTCGAAGACGCATACATCAAAGGATTCAGAGAGTTAGTCAAATCAGTAGGCTCCAACGAAGCACTTAGGTACTTGCAAAGAAAGCCACTACCACAGTTTGACCCCCGCAGAGTACGACTACTTTCAAAGCCCAGTGAATACATTCGTGTACCAACAGGAGCACAGTCTTCAGAACAAGCCAGGGAGGCATGCCTCGTCCCCGAAAGTTTGTTGGCAGCAGGAACCATCCTTGTAGATTCCCCACCCCGCGCTACAACTGTACATACCTCAGTAGTCACTGAAGTACCGACCACCCCAATTGCTCCTCCATCAGCGCCCATCCCTCTAGCCTCCCTTATTCACCCTCCTTCTCCCAGACCAACATCTTCATTCGCCGATGGCGTAGCAGAAATCGTCTTTACGACCACTCACCCCACAATTCCTGCACCCATTAGACCCAGTCTACCCCCTCACACATCCACCTTTCCATTCAACCCATTCCTCCATCCATCTTTCCCGTCCTTCCCCACACCTCCACGACCCCTTTTCCCATTCCCACCGCCATTAACCTTCTCCCCAGTCTCACCTCCCCGACCCACGGTAACCCCTATTTCCCCTTTCCACCAAGCTGCACCAGCCAGCCCCCTGTAAATTACTCCTCAACCTTTGTAAATCCCGTATTTACACTAGCACAAGCACCCACGGTCACACCCATATTCACGGTCACTGCACTGGACACGTCCAATGACATGGACATCTCACCACCCACTGCACCATCACTCACTTCACTCACGGCACAAACATTTTTAGGCACATCACAATTTTCAACAATCACTACAACATCCACCTTCCCACCCCCATTCCCCGTTCCCGTTGCATCTACACCCACTGCATCTTCATTTAGCACCCCATTAATACTATCACCCACTGTAGATAATGCATTTCGACAGATGTTCATGTGTATGGCGCAAGTCAGAGATGAGTTCACATCTCTTGGCGATAATTACCAGCAGCTGCAAAGGACAACCAATGACTTACAGTCGCAGCTTAATTTATTGTCTATTGAGAATGCCTCTCTGAACACCCGATACCAGGAATTACGTGAGGCATATCACAAATTGGAACTAGAAAGCGAAGAAAAGACCAAAGAAGCCATTGTTGACCTGGATAACTTATTAAGAGCCCAGACAATGCGCAACGCAACGCTAACGAGAAATATGGGCTTACTCAGAAGACATCTAGCAGCAGCAAAGGAAGAAAACCAGCGCTTACAGGACCAGAATCCTGAAAACTTAGAAGCAGCCCTAGACCATCCAGACCAACCACTCAGTCCTAGCCGGTTCAAAGCCGTTCCCTCAGACTCGATGAGGATGCTGTTAGAAGATCATGTAAGGCTGCTAGATGAATACGATCGCATGAATGAGGAGTTACAGAAACTCAAAGAAGATCATAAATTACTCCAGTTACGAGCACCGGCACACCCAGACATACCAGCACCTGTGGAACCCTCTCCTGACGTCTTAGAGGAACTCAACGCATTAAGGGCCTAGGTATCAAACCTTGAATCAAGGATTGCAGTATATGAAGCACCACCAAGGCCAGATTCCCCACCTGAGCTACCAGTTGAAGAAGAAACTGTCACCATCCCGGTGGAGGAAACGTTTGAAGAGGCATACGAGCCACAACCCATCCCAGGCAGACGCGTCATGGCCGAAGGCCAGATGACTTACGAACTCCCGACCCCCGCGTGGATGAAGACAATTGAGGAACTTGGAACAACGCACTCAGCTAGAGTAGAGGCACAATTACATGCCATGGCGATGATAGAAGAAAGAATTTTACAATCTCCATTCTTTGCTCATTTGGCCCCGCGACGATACATATCTGGGCACGAGCTACAGTATAAACCGTATTTTATGTTAATGGACGAATACCAGTTACCCATTGAGAAAGAAACAGGTAAGAAACCATCGCATGCGACTGAGTTCGAGGAGGATGATTTGCCACTAGATGCGCAGCAAGGAGAGATCTATCAACTAGAGTGGCGAAAAGATTTACTACAGAAGTATCCAGAAATGATGAGTACATGGGTAAAGGTACCTTTGCACTTAAAGTACAACCCATGTTGGGGACCAGTACCACGACGCCGCTCCTGGACTGCCTTTGCTATTAAGGTACAAAACAATAAGCAGTGTCAGGACTGGTTGAATTACCCCTATTTTAAGCCACCCATCGAGTTACCAACTGTAGGCTACATGATGGCTACAATTCGCCATTGGCTCCCTAGATTAAAGCATATGGACGATATAGCGGCGCATATGACTGTCAAAATCTTTGACATGATGCAAATGATTTTTAAAGTCTTCCGACGCGTCAAGGCACCTCATGTCAACACCTCGGGCTTTGAGCATGGCAATTTCGATCTGGTAGATGATATGAGTACAACGCCATCGCTACGGGTGTGTTATGCCTGGCATTGCAAAATAAAATATCTACCGGCGTGCTACAAGCAGACATTCGAAGAGATGTTCACAACTGGCTTCTGGGAATACCATTCAGAGGTATTCATAAGCAGGCCTACACATTTATTACACTTATTTGCCTGTGAACGAATGGTCTATTCCACACACTATCAGCTCCCGCCACCGGAAGAACCGCAACCAATCGACTGGGAGAAACGCGAGGCAGATTTGGCCCAAGGCCTTCGTATCTCCAAGCACACCCTCGCTCAAGACCTCCTACAGAACTATATCCGGCAGACCTCACAACAAGGTTCTGTCAGGGACGACAGAAGCGAGAGGAGGGGGGTGTTGGAAGCAGCCAGAGGCATAGAAGACGTGGAAGCATGTAACGACGGAGCAGGGAGCCAGTCAAATCTTTTTTCAAAGAATTATGTTTTCAAATACTTTCCAAAAACCTCCAACAGTGATTTTTATCACTATTGTAACATATGTAACATAGAAAACCCCATTTTGTAATCCATAGCTCCATTTTGTGCAAGCCGAGGAGTCCTCGAGCTTGAGGAGCTTAGGTAGAACAAGCGTATCAATTTTCGTTATTTTTAGACACTGTTTACCCTTTCAAATAGCATCTAGGACTTATTTTTTAACTATGCCGGTCACTAGATGTGAAACCGGTCAAAACTAGTCTAGAAACTATAAAAAGAGCTAGAGAGCTCATTTTTGGGGTTAGCTTGTTTGAGGTTAGAGTTCTTTTGAGCTTGTAATAGTGTTCTTGAGTAATAGAGTTGATTTCTCACCTTCCATTGTGTCTTGCTTGTCTCTTCGTAGTGTGTGTGTATGTGTGTGTGCATTTCTATGCTTCTCACCTTCACTCTCACTTCATCTCACATTCACGATCTTCATATCACTCCTATCTCTTCCGCGGATTGACATTAAGGAGGTGGAGCTTCTTAACGTGGTTCTCACCATTGTGCTAGAGCAACAACAACATCTTGAGAGTTTTCTGGTGTTGAAGGAAGTATAGCTTAGACAAGCCAAAACCCACGATTGTTTCCTCAAAACCCCCGTGTTTACGATAAACCAGTTAGTACTTTTTTATACTTCTAAGTCTAATAGATCCGTTGAAAAATTTAAGCTATGCTGGTTCGGACCCTACCGTATTGCCGAACAAGTGGGACCCGCAACTTTTAGGTTATCCACCTTAACTAGTATCCTTCTTCCTAAAGTGACCAATGGCTCGAAGCTTCGCCCCTATTCTCCACCGCCTACGTCCTCATGATGTGTCATCGGTATTTTTACTCCTTTTCTCGCACCACTTCTTTCCCTCGACTTCCTTTTCTTATCTCCGTTTTTTGGTTGACCAACTGACTGTAATCCTTTTCTTTTCCTACCTAACCATTATTAGTAGCTGCCCTCTGTGTCTTTGATTATGTTAATGCACACATGTCATCATTATGTCGGTATATTTCCAATACTGCATTATGATTAAGGTTCTTACCGCCTGATTTCCAGTGTTTCTACTTAATCTTGTTCTTCCCGCTATTAGTCGCTATTGTGTCTTTGTGTGTTTGAGACCCTTGTGTGCTTTGTGTTATCGTCTACGCCATGGAAGCTCTTGCAAATATCGTGACCTTTCGTGCGGGACTCACTCCGGATGTGAGTGAGTTTCTACGTGCTCGAGGGCTCTTGGCCTTTGCTAAATTGCCATGGCATTTAGTGGAGTTTCATCCCTTCTCCACGCAGATTATATCTGCCATTGCCGCCAGGCCTGCTACCGAGCAATGCTGGCCATTAACGTGCTTAAACCCCCGTGTCGTTGTTATGCTCAACACTGTTGCTGAGGGGTTCCGTCTCCCTCAGGAGGGGTTGGTCGATGGACCACTCCTCCCCTAGCCACCATGAAAGAACTTTTTCCCCGGTACTCATCTAATGAGTTTGCCATTCTCTATCGTCCTGAACCCGAGTGCACCGCGCTTCAATTTCTTGTAGCAGCCTTAAATCTTCAGAAACGAACTTACGGTATCTCTTGTCCTTTCTACTCGATGATTGATACTGCATCACGAGAGAGGGTCAATTTTACATCATTCTTTTTCCGACGCATTCACCGTGAATGCCTAGCAGTTACCAAGAAAATTGCCAAGAATGAGATTCTGAGGACTCGGTTGCCGCATCTGCTCACCCTTCTTCTTCCTGTGATCCAAGCAGCGCAACCACCCCTCGGAAACACTTTGCTCTTACATGAGGAATCTACCTAGATGACGCACGATGATGGTGACGAAGATCTGCTACACTTCTTCCAGTGCAGACACACACGTATTAGCCCATCGCAAAGCCAAGTACAGGATTCAACTACACTTCACGAGGTTGAAGTCTTTCATGATACAGCCATGGCTTTACAGGGCACATCAACACCCTCTTCTCCTAGCAAGCAGCAAGAGCCAGATGTAATTATGGAAGATGTCCTTGCAGTCCAACCGCAGGAAGAACCGAAGCAACTGGATGCTGAGCCTCTGAAGGATACAGTGGCAAATACCGCTGTCAGTGAATGTCACCCTCCTTCTTCACCCGCCGCAGACGATCAAGCAGACACCACCAAGCAACAAACCAATAACGAAGAAGAAGTACTTGAAGCCAAAGCAGAAGTTCACTCTCTGCATACCCAAATTCAGCGTCTGCAAGCTCAATTGACGGAAAAGGATGTTATTATTGCTAATCAAGATGCAGAGATTAAAGGATTAAAGAAGGACATTGTAGATAAGACAAATGCTATGAAAGCATTAGGCAATGAGCTTCATACTACGTGGAATACACTCAGTGTTTTAGAAGAAGTTTCACAGTCGCTCGCGACCAATGTTCTTAAAGCAAAAGCTGAATTACATAAAGTAAATGCGTAGTTGTTTCAACGCGATCAAGAATTATCTGCTGAAATTGCCAAGACTATCCAGTTGAAGAAGGAACTTGCAGCTGCGCAAAAGGAGAGAGATGCTTATTATAAAACCATTCAGTTTTAATCTTAGGAACTTGAGCAAAGAGAAAAGCAATTGGGAGTTCATGCGGACACACTCTCGCGCATTGATGCAGAAATAGTGGATATAAAGGTACGTAGAGATGCTTCTCTTGCCAATGAGTTTTATTTACATGAATCATTTTTGCAGATGCAGACAGAGTCCTTAATAAGCCAGGTCATTGCTGCTAGTTCAGTTAGAACTGATGCACAGTTGATTGAACCTGAAATTTTAAAGAATATGTTAGATTCCCTAAAGCAGAAGATCAACCGTACGTTTAAACTAGCTCGATCTATGTATATATAGGGTACCATGGATGAACCTTGAATCTTGTACTTTTCATTTTTGGGTTTGAGTCCACTGTGCGTGCCAGTGTGAGCCCCTAGAAAGGAACTCATAATTTCTGTAATATAACCCTGAAAAGTCACACGCATATTGAAAAGGCATAGCACAAAAGTTGTAACTCTTTACAAATTAATGAAAGAGGAGTCGCGTGTAGCAGTAGGCGTGCGTCGTCGAGCTGTTTTTTTGGGCGAGAGCCTGTAGTGGAATGCAATTTGCCGAAACTTTGTGTAATCTGAGTATTTCGTCAATTCTGTTGTTTAAGCTTAATAATTAATTAAGTCTTAAATGAAGTATTAAAGATTTTTGGGTTAACGCGATAAGCAAATACGTACACAGTGCGGAATTGAAGTATTTCGATAAACATATTCAAAACAGTTGATGTGTGGAAGTTTGTGAAGTAGTATACTCTAAACCTGTAGATTTTGCGAAAATACACATAGGGCCTCTGTTTACAGACCCCTAACTATCCCAAGAACCCAGGATTGGTAATAGATTAAACTATAGAAGTTTAACAATGCGTTCGGAGGCAAAAACAAGAGATTTTGAGTATGCTCATCAAATTTCGTGTGATTCTGAGACTGTGAATGGAGGGGTTTTGACGACACCCTAGATGAAGCAATGACCTGCTCTGATACCAAATGTTGGAGTTAGATGTTTGCAAAAGCTCGCAAATAACACAAGGAAGAAGAAGAAGAAGCTTGGAGCACAACACACAATACTGAATGTGTTACCACTAGAATGTACAAAGATAAGTAACCCATTAGGCTATAGGCATATATACAAGGGGTGGGGGGGGGACCTCCTAAAGAGGGAAAAAAGTGCCCCGGTGATCCTAGTGTGTTCACACACATCACCACCTAAATATATCATTAGTAATGGAGAATTTTGGTATTTCTTGAAACATCATACTTTCACACCAATTTTTTTTGCATTTCCTAGTAAATGTCTAAACATTTCTATCTTGTAATAATCTCGAGATCTTCATATGCGTTAGTCTTTAAGTAGTAGCTCTATTACATGTCTTTATGTGACAACTTAAGAGGTTGGAAAGAACCTAGCTGCAACAAACAAATGCCCTTCTAGCATATGTCCATTGAAATTTTGAAAACGTTTATATGCATCATTTTATAGTTATGGCATATATGTTTGTCCTTAGGCGATGAGTTTTCTTTGTCATGTAGCACATGAGTACACTTTATAGATATAGTTCACGAGGAACTTCAAACTTAAAAATAATTTCCTTGCTCCAATAGTCCAATTAACTCTAATAGAAAGACATTTGAATTTGTTATATTGTATATTTCATGATAGATTGGAGATTCCATAATGTTCTTGCTTTCAATCTCCATGATATATGGCTCTCTTTATTTCGTTATCTATGGTCTTTTTTTAAAGGAAGCTTGATAATTGAGATCTACTCTTGCAAACTAGCTTGACTTAATTTGACATCACAATGAACTCCACACATTACGCTATGGGAACGCTTGAATCACACAAAGAAGGGGTCGGAAGTCTAACAACTACTAGGCTATAGATCCCATTCTATGACTCAAAGCAATAATAGAGCCAAACATTGTGAGGTAATTCTTAACATGACCGTAGATCTGGGCATTTCCATGAGATATAGTTTTGTTCCGATTGTTGACTAGAAGCAATAATCAAGCCAAACATTGTGAGAAAACTTTTAACACTTGACCAAAAATCTTGTTATTTCCACGAGAAACCTAGTTTTCCTTTTTCTAACACCACTTGCATGATGTATATGGCATTGAAGTCCCTGCACTAATTGATGATTTTGGTATATATTGTGAGGCTAGTGAAGTTTATTCTAGGTTAAAAACTCCAATTAACTATACATGCCTTACAAAACTAGATAAGAGATCTTTAAAACACCAGTGTTGTTGGAAGATGAATCCCCAAAGACATATAAAAATAGAAGAAATGAACTATTGCATGTGAGGTTGAAATCTGCATTGATGGTGAAAGAATATTTGAGAAAGAGACCAAAATTTAAAGATAAAATTGGCCAAAAAAGTTATCAAGCCATCTTAGGCAAAGAACTTGGGTACAAGATCTACAAAAGCCTTCGAGATGTAAAACAAGTACCAATGAAAAAGTAGGTGACTATATTGAGGGAGATGAGGGAAATGCATGCCTCACTATTGAGTTCAATAGGCACATAACTAAATAATATTAAAAAATGGAGCAAAGCTGGAAATTTCTATGAAAAACATTTGGGCTGAATGGGGTAACTGAGCTTTCGCCTACTCAATTGAAGCTATAGTTGGCCAATGGACACATAGAAAGTCCAATTGGATTTCTAAAAGTTGTAAAATTGACGACAGTCTAGCAATCCACAACTTTAACAAATCTATCATTTATGAAATGTAGCTAGGTTAATCCTTCATGGAACAAATGAATCTATTTCAAGTTTTTGGGAAGTAATCTATCTACCTATTATAGAGGAAATACCACTAGGATCAACCTTGCAAATCACTCATATAAATTTATACCACCTATTAAGTGCAATGTAGTTGATTAAGATGAAGATGATTTTGAACAATAAATAGTTAAATATGATCAATAGTTATTGAACAAATACTTAAACCTTTGGGTATGTAGAGGAGAAAAGAAGAAGAAAAATAAATTCATGATTATTATGAAGGGAGACAAGAAAGACCAAAGAAGGCATGTGGAAGATTTGACATACATGAAGACAACATTCCTTGGAGAAGCATTTGAGTCCTTCAAGTAGTCAAAGATTTTAGCCAAATGGGACATAGTCATCCATGGTCAAAATATGATTGATCATTGTAATGGGTATGGATTTGTTCTCACAAATATTTTCATGGCAGCAATTCTAAAGGAATTATAGGAACCTAAATTTGAGATATTAAATTTCAAGGAAGAATCAAAGGAATTGAAAGGATAATAATTAGTTATGGATATCGGATTTTATAAAAAGAAATTTTTGTTTTCAGAAAGTGTAGGAATGAGAGCTAAATGGAAGGAACTCTTCTTTATGAAAAAATTATTTACCATAGAAATCATAAGTGCGGCAAAGAATATCAGAAATTAAAAGTGAACAAGGATGCAAAAGATTGACAACCAATAATCACAAGGACTCAAGGCTCTTGAAAATTTAGGAAGTAGGAGACAAAGGAATGGAAGTTCATGCATATAGTTCCAAAATGATTCTAAATAGGTAAAATAAAGCTAGAAAACAAGCTTGTGCTGCATATCAAATAAAATCCAGTGATATTGTAATTATGATGAAAAGAGAGGGAAAGCACCCATAAAGAGACACAAAGAGAAAATTAAATAATTAAAAAAGAAATATTATGTTTTATATTCATATTTGAAGAGATTAAAACATAATGAAGAGTTATTGAGTGATTTTGGAAGAGAGAATTCTTTGTAGTGAACAACAAAATCTTAGTCAAAGGAAGAAGATATAAGAGCAAAAAAAGAGATAAGAAACAAAAGAATTAATTAAAATCTTGAAGGAAAGAGAAAGAAACACTCAAGAAAAGGTGGTTAAAGTCTACAAAAATTTTGTTGCAACAACATTAGAAAAGATAGAGAAAGACAAGAATGGAAAGAAGAGAGGAATATAATGCTAGAAGAAACGAGAGTTATTGAAGAAAAAGTGTAACAGTTAAACTATGAACCAAACATCGTAATGGAAGATGTAAAAATTTCTATCAAGAAACTTCTTTGTAAGAGGAACCTAAATAAATACAGACAATAAAGGAAAATGTTGTTCATTTGATGAGGAAATTGAAAGAAGATTGAGAAGCAAGAATGCAATTACATAGATAACTTGATTATGAATATGAATGAAAATCGACGAGATTACCCATAGAACATGGGGTAAAATCATTGAATAATATTAATCACCTACATGTTATGGGTTATGAGTTAGATCATTGAATGAGGCTATAAAATATCAAACTTAGATCCTTGAAGTAGAGGCCAATAAATACTTAGAATATACAAGCAAATTAGTACATATTATAAGGAACTTCGTGAGAGATCCAAACCTAAATATCATGTGTAATCACTAAGAGTATAGATAAGTTTGGGGACATGCAACTAATACCTTAAATATTAACCCTGCATGCTTCCTTGTCAAAAGAACATGAAGAAGCTAAAAGACTCTCATGTAGTGTAAATAACATGCTAGACATATCTAAAATAGTGCTAAAGTATTAAGAAGACATGAAAGATAAATTTGTAAAATACCCACCAAACTCTTTGATATGATCAAAACATGCCTAGAGTGTTTTATTCATGTAAACATTTGCACAATGAATCTATTAAGCTTTGTGTTATCAACAAGAGTTTTACCATTCGATATAAGTTATGGTGTAGACCATAAATGTCTAATGGCACATTTTGCAAGATTGGAATTATAGGGACTTAAATTTGAGATATTAAATTGCAAAGAAGAATCAAAGCAATTGAAAGGACAATAGTTAGTTATGGATATTGATCACTAAAAAAAAAGTTGTATTTTCAAATAGTGTAGGAATGAGAGCTAAAGGGAATGAAATTATCTTTATGCAAAAAGTATTTACCATAGAAATCATTAGTGCGGCAAAGAATATTAGAAATTAAAATTGAACAAGGATACAAAAGATTGACATCCAATAATCACAAGGACTTGAGACTCTTGAAGATTAAGGAAGTAGGAGACAGAGAAATGGAAGTTCATGCATATAGTCCCAAAATGATTCTAAATAGGTAAAATAAAGCTAGAAAACAAGCATGTGCTGCATATCAAATAAAATCCATTGATGTTGTAATTATGCTAAAAAGAGAGGGAAAGCACCCATAAAGACACAAAGGGAAAGTTAAAGAATTAAAAAAGAAATATAATGTTTTATATTCATAGTTCAAGAGAATAAAAACACAATGAAGAGTTATTGATTGATTTTGGAAGAGAGAGTTCTTTGCAGTGAATAATAAAATCTTAGTCAAAGGAAGAAGATATAAGAGCGAGATAAGAGATAAGAAACAAAAGAGTTAACAAAGATCTTGAAGGAAAGAGAAAGAAACACTCAAGAAAAGATGATTGAAGTGTACAAAACGTTTGTTGCAACAACATTAGACATGAATGGAAAGAAGAGAGGAACATAATGCTAGAAGAAAATAGAGGAAACTAAATAAATACAAACAATAAAGGAAAATGTTGTTCATTTGATGGGGTGAAAGCATGTTAATGTTTACAAAAAAGTTATGTATGAGACATAGTTAATTAGCTGGAAAAAACAATTCCCTCCTAGTTGAACATCGTGCAATAGTTATTGAAAGAGAATTTAAAGTGAGCTGGTGGGGCGAGAGTAGGCTCTAGTATGCATGTTGGAGCATGGAGCATTCATGGCATGGGTTTTTCTGCTTGCTGCATGTTTGAGTCTGCCATAATACCTAATCTCGCTTGGGATTTTTTTTGCATAGCTGATTGTTGTCTTTGGCAACCATACATTCGTTATGGAGATGCAAGGTAGAAGTTTTCTTGGATGTTGTTTTGTTGATCATGTGTTGTTGTCATGAGTCACGATCGAATCTTTCAGTGATTGTCTTGATGGACGATGGAACACGTATGTGCGCAACACAAAATCGGAGGCTTTAATCAACTCTAAAGAATCAGTTCTCGCATTTGCTTCTACTCATTGCACCTCAGGTTCCCTAACTTTCACACTTCCAAGAATATGGTCGAACTAGAAGCTCTGTATTGGATATTATTAGCTCAAGTTGAAGTGGAAAATCAACTCTGTTAAGAGGCAAAAACAGACTTTGGAAGCCACCACCAGCATGTATCCTTGGGACAGAAAAGACATTACAAAGCTTGATGTGATTTCTGTGGATTGTAGAGTAGGAATGCTTTCCCAACTCCCTGCGTGCATTCATGATGTGGGTTTTTCTCTGTGTGCTGCATGTTGGAGAGTATGCCACAGTACCTCATCTTGCCTGGGAGTTTTTCTGTGTGCTGCATGTTGAGTGGGGAACAGTGAGAGGGACTCCATCACTATAGGCATTTTTTTTGCATGCTACGTCCTGAGTGGGGAATATTGATAACTATTTTCTGTATGCTGCATGTTGGAGAGTACACCGCAATACCTCTTCTCGCTTGTGAGTTTTTCTACATGTTGCATATTGAGTGGGGAACAGTGAGAGGGACTCCATCACTATACATATTTTTTCTACGTGCTGCATCCTAAGTCTGTACAGATAATTATTTTTGTGCATATCACATATTTTGGTTTGGAGATCATTCCAAAAAAGGTAATCCACTTCTTCATATTTGATGACAAGAAGCATGGCACCTCTTTTGTGCAACAGTGTTTCCAATTACATTGGCAATGGCTGAGAGAGCTAAACCTTGACTTAAGCCAACATTGGGTATGTTCAGATGGTGTAGCTTCTCGTTGCAAAGACTGATGACATTGATTTTATGGTGATGTGTGGAAGATAAAATCGAGGCACTAAATAGGATGTTGCAGAGTCCATGGATTGGGCAAATTTTTGATGCAATGGGCAGTAGCAAACATCATGTAACATGTGCCCTTTTCACCAATCTTCAGAACACACTACAAAGTATGAGAAAGAATTATGATGACCTTGTGTTGAAGAGATCAACATTGATGATGGCTCTAAATAATGATGCATATTCATCAACAAATCAGATAAATATTTCAAGAATTTCTAGGGTATTGGGAGTAAGCAAGAAAGTCGCCTATGATACGATTGGATGGTTAAGTACAGTTGAGTCTGATCATAGTTTTTTGAAGGCAACTAGTAGGGCAACACGTACCACATGTATCACACAAGAGGTCAAGCATCTGATTATCATGTTTTGGACAACAAAGAGTAGGATGTCACCAAATAAGAAGGATATAAGCAGGATCCGACTTGGTGAAAATCAATATTTGGAGCATCTTGTTCACCTTCTTGATGTATCTTAGGTAATCCTATTTTCAATCATTAGTTCATGATTTTAGCTAATTATACAAGAACCAGTAACAAGTAACTTATAGTAACAATCTAATGGTAATAGCTAACTAGTGACAAGCTAACAGTAATAGCTAACTAGCAAGAAGCTATTTAGAAATAGCTCATTACAAACAACTAACCAAAAATCTGGCTCTTAAGTAATCGCCAATTAGTAACAAGCTAATTAGTAATAGCTATTACCAATAACCCTCCAAGAACCAACTACTTAGTAATAGCTGATTGCTAACAAGATAATAGTAGTAGCTAATTGTTAACAAGCTAAATAGTAGTAGCTAATTACGGAAAACTATTCAAGAACCAGCTACTTCGTAATAGGTAACTAGTAACAAGCTAATTAATAATAGCTATTTACAAACAACTAACCAAGAACCAACTACTTTCTAATAGAAAATTAGTAACAAGCTAATTAGTAATAGCTAATTACAAACACCTTACAAAGAACCAGCTACTTAGTAACAGCTAATTACTATCAAGCTAATTAGTAATAGCTAATTACTAAGAACTAACTAAGAACCATATACTTAGTAATAGGTTACTAGTAGCAAGCTAATTAGTAATAGCTAATTACAAATGACTATCCAAGAGACACCTACTTGGTAATAGCTAATTATTAACAAGCTACTTAGTAATAGCTAATTAGTAACAAGATAATTAGCAATAGCTAATTACAAACACCTAACCGAGAACCAACTACTTAGTAATAGCCAATTAGTAACAAGCTAATTAGTAATAGCTAATTACAAACAACTAAGCAATAACCAGCTACTTAGTAATAGCTAATTACTAACAAGCTAATTAGGAACAAGCTACTTAGTAATAGCTAATTAGTAGAAGGTAATTAGTAATAGCTAAGCTAATTAGTAGAAGGTAATTAGTAATAGCTAATTACAAATAGCTAACTGAGAACCAACTATTTAGTAACAGCTAATTACTAACAAGCTAATTAGTAACAAGCTAATTAGTAATAGCTAATTACAAATAGCTAACCAATAA
This sequence comes from Ceratopteris richardii, assembly GCA_020310875.1. Taxonomy (NCBI): domain Eukaryota; kingdom Viridiplantae; phylum Streptophyta; class Polypodiopsida; order Polypodiales; family Pteridaceae; genus Ceratopteris; species Ceratopteris richardii. Next base: position 132,187,967 of record CM035442.1, read on the forward strand.
CCAGTTACTTAGTAATAGCTAATTACTAACAAGCTAATTAGTAATAACTAATTAGTAACAAGATAATGAGTAACAAGCTAGTTAGTAACAATCTAATTAGTAAGAAGTTAATTATTAATAGCTAATTAGTAACAAGCTAATGAGTAACAACCTAGTTACTAACAAGCTAATTAGTAACAAGTTAATTAGTAATAAGATAATTAATAATAGCTAATTACAAACAACTAACCAAGAACAAGCTACTTAGTAATAGCTAATTACTAACAAGCTAATTAGTAACAAGCTAATGAGTAACAAGCTAATTAGTAACAAGCTAATTAATAACAAGCTAATTAGTTATAGCTAATTAGTAACAAACTAATTAGTAATAGGTAACTAGTGATAGCTAATTAGTAACAAGTTAACTAGCAATAAGCTAATTAGTAATAGCTAATTAGTAACAAGCTAATTAGTAATACGATAATTAGTAACAAGATAACTAGTAATAAGCTAATTAGTAATAGCTAATTAGTAATAAGCTAATTAGTAATAACTTAATTAGTAATAAGCTAATTAGTAATAGTTAATTAGTAAATAGTAACAAGCTAATTAGTAACAAGCTAATTAGTAACAAGCTAATTAGTAACACGCTAATTAGTAACAACCTAATTAGTAATAGCTAATTAGTAACATGCTAATCAGTTATAGCTAATTAGTAACACACTAATTAGTAACAAGATAACTAGTAATAGCTAATTAGTAACAAGCTAATTAGTAACAAGCTAATTAGTAATAGCTAATTAGTAACAAGCTAATTACAAACAATTAATCAAGAACTAGCTACTTAGTAATATCTGATTAGTAACAAACTAATTAGTAATAGCTAATTACAAACAGCTAACCAAGAACCAACTACTTAGTAATAGTTAATTGCTAACAACCTAAATGTTCTCAATAATAGCTAATTACTGAGAACTAACTAAGAATCAGCTACTTAGTAATAGCTTACAAACAACTAACCAAGAACCAGCTACTTAATAATAGCTAATTACTAACAAGCTAATTCGTAATAGCTAATTACTGAGAACTATCTAGTAACAATCTAACACCTTATAACAACTAACTACTTAGTAATAGCAAACTAATAACTAGCTAACTAATGACTACAAATAACCACTTATTTGTGTAATGTAGATAGAGCTATTTATACACTTCAAAGAATTGCATCCAACGATAAATATCCAGCCTCGAAAGTTTGAATCATTAAAGCCATATTTTGTTAAGAGATTGAAAGACAAATTCACATGTTGCTGCATTTATCACATTCAAATGTCATACCTTAAGGATGCAATCAATCTCCTACGTCAATCAAGCTCGATCGTGCATAGTTGTCTTTGTAATGTGATTGTTCTATTTATCAAGTAGGGAAGACATCAAGGTGCAATGCTTTAGTGTTGGAAATGAGGTAGGCCCTTGGCTCATGTCACAGGTCCACTGTTCCATAGGTCCACCATATACAACATTGAATCTAGCAATCTTCTTATTTTGACAAAACATTATCATACCACAACTTAATCATAAAAATGATGAGATAAAGATAGAGAAAGAATAGAAAACATGTGTAAGGTGTTACGTAAGCCATCGCTTACTCATAGTATCATATATACCAATGTTCAATGTACAATGTGGGAGCAAAACTCTCAACCACTCTATGTGATGAGAAATAGTTGGATGAATGAATGTATAAATGTAACAAACATATTCAGATGTATGGGCAGAAATCTGAATATACATGAGATGTGTGACCTTATAGGTTATAGATGAGTGAATATGAGTGACCGAAAGAGGAAGGATCAGTGTGAAACTGATAATCAACAAACCCTCATCTAACCTTAGGTTATGGAAGACCCTAAGTCAGATATGTGTGTGAAAAGATCACATACTTAAAAAGTAGCAAAGAATGCTAACAAATTTGTTTCCAGAAATCCTCAAACTCATGTGAACACACCTTCTCAAACACCTCATCCAAATATGCATAAAGCATGTACGTACTGTTTCTCTTGTTGCCGAATAGGACTCCTTCTGATATGAACACTACTGCCTCCATAAACTCCAAGTAGTACCTGTGTGCATAAAGAGAATATGTACCTGAATACTTAACATAAGATGTAAATCTTATGTTAACCACCATCCAATGTCTTTGAAGTAGCGCGACATCCTCTTGTAGAAGATAATCTTCAACTACAACACGTAGATGGCCGATCCTCACCGTCAAGCTGCTTATGACCAAGTCTTCTTGCCATGAACAAGAGATAACCTCCTCTCCATGAGCTAGAGTGTGAGCACACCCTTCATCTTCTACAAGAAGAATCATTAAGAAGAACTCCATAGCTGCTCCTCAACATGCTTCAAGTTAGCACCATGGTTGCCCCATGTGCTAGAAGAAACACCACCTCTATTGAGGTCCAAGCTCAAGGCTTGTGTTGAACACTAGGTGAAGGATAAATATAATGAGCCCAATACTCTCTTTATATAGTTTTGCTTGTCTATTGAAAAGCTCATCAATAAAGCTTCTTCGTAGCGATCGTACAAATAAAGCATAGGATCGTAAAAAGCTAAACATAAATCACGAAGAGCTCTCCACCGTCGTCGTTTGCTAGATGTGTTTTTATTTGAAAAGCATTGTTCAAAAACAATCTTCAAATGCTGTCGTCCCTGGGGATTGAACTCAGGTAGATTGCATGAGAGTCTACCAATCTAGCCACGTCGTCCACGTTGCTTTTGTTGTACAAGAACTACAAAAGCGTTCTACAGATGCTAATTAAGCCCGTTTGCTTGTGTGTACAAGGAATAAGAACACAAGCTACACATGCTATTATCTGTGAGCAAGTTTGACCAACTTTGACCAATAGGAACATTGTTTTCCAACATTTAGCAACTACATTTTGATCGATTAGCAGCATTATAGAGAGTATTCTATGTTCACATCAAAATGATACCACATTCCACCAGCACAAATGTGTGATGGGTGAGTGCTCTGATTGTGGAGTAGGACATTTTAAGTGGTGTCCGAGAGAGACTAGCATTGAGCAATATCATATTCTTGTAAAGATCTTTGAAGATGTTGAGTCAATGTATGAAGGACAAGTTCATAAAAGGAAAGAATTCATAAAGAGGGAGATAAGTCCTAAAGTTGTAACATGATTATTTCAGAAAACTCTAAAGAAATTTATCAAGCACAATTTCATTTATTATGGCAAGCGAACTAGTTTAAGATGTGTGTCTCTGAATTCCCAAGCGATGTTGTGGTTTCAGTGGTTGATTTTGCAGAAAACTATATATTCCGCGAGCAAAATGCAATACAATCTATGCATCGGTGGTTTGTACAGGTAACTATTTTTGTGCATATCACATATTTTTGTTGGAGGGTATTCCTAAAAAGGTAATCCACTTCTTCATATCCGATGACAAGAAGCATGACACCCTTTTTGTGCAACATTGTTTCCAATTACATTGGAAATGGTTGAGAGAGCTAAACCTTGAATTAAGCCAACATTGGGTATGGTCAGATGGTGCAGCTTCTCAATTGAAAGCTAAACATCCATTTTACTTTGTAGGAAGATATCTAGGGCTAGCAAGCATGACTATGATATGAAACTTCTTTGAGTCAGAGCACGGGAAGGGAGAACATGATGGTGCAGGTGCAGTTGTGAAAAGGGCGCTAACTCATGAACAACTTGAACCTGAAGGTGCAATGTTGAAGTTTGTTGCAAATGTTGTGAAGTGTGAAGATTGACAAAGTGAACAGGGAGAAGGCTTGGGATTGTAAGGGGACATCTCAAGTTTGATCCTTGCATTCGATTTGTGGCTATTCAAGGTTAGGTGGACATTGCATTGGTGTCAGAGAACTAACATGTTATTGCTTCCATTGTATCCATGGTCAGTGGAAAAGATGCATCAACAAATGCCACGTTCGAAATTGGGTGTACCATACTTTGACTCCTATTAGTGTGTCAGATGAAGCAAAAGACTCATCCTTTTCCAATTTTACATTTGAAGGTGATGGCAACTACCTATCAGATGCATTGGCAGTGGATGACAACTTTGTAGTCAATGCAGAAGAGGGCAATGATGAAGGTGCAGATTTCTATTTATTAAAGTGCACACAAGGGAAACAGTTCAGTCCGAAGAATGTAATGGATGCATGGAACAACTTGATAGCTTCAGGAACATATTATGTGGTGGGTTTATTTTATGAGAGACTAGAAGAAAATTTGTAGAGGTTGTTAAAAACAAGACCACAAGCTTATATGTATTCCCATCTTGTAAGATGCATTAAAATACCCATGTCACTAATCCACGATTGTACAAACATGTTTACCATAAATGGTGATGTGTATGAGGTTGTTTATAATAGTATGCCCTATTATAAACTAGTTTATTCAGTAACCATTTCTGTGCTGAGAAGTTCAATCAACTGGAACATCTGTTGCCTCTCTAATAAAGTTGTTAAATGGATGGCTAGATCCCTTGATTCTTTTGACATATGGGCTAACCTCATAAAAAGAAACACTAAACATTTTTCTATAGAAAACTATAAATCCTAGCAAGATCATTCTTTATGGGATATTATTGTGTCTCCTCACTCTTTTGTTGTTGTAGGCAGTTCCCTTTGTTGTAGATTCTGGAAGGCTTGGATGGAGGTTAAAAAGGCATGTTGGACTAATGAGAAGTACTTTACTCATTCTGACTTTTTTCTTTAGGAAAGCATCTGGATTGGATGGCTATCTCTGTGGAACAATTGCAAAATGGGAATCAAAGAGGACAAGTGTTGCAAGAGGGGATACTCTAGCTGGAATGACCTCACTGTCAATGGTGGGGTCATTCAGGACTCTGCTATAAATGGATATCACTAACTTATCTCCTGCTTGTCTTCAGGTATTGCTGCTGCACAAAAAGGTGCTGGAGGAGAGGCTTCTTCAATGCACTTCTCACACGCCTGTTCACCTTGCTGATGTTGCCAGATACATGTTGCAGAAATTCAAGAGTTGTAGAGGGTTCAAAGACATTGTAGTGAGGTGTTTTCTTGCTATCAAGATAGCCCCTCCTGAGGATTTTCAATTGCCTAAACATTTGTATAACACCTCCGCCAACCAGTGGAGAGATTTATTACTTAAGTTATACTCTAGTTCCATATTTGACATGATTTTCTCATGTATATGAGCTTGTGTATGAGGAACCTTTGTATCTCTCTAACTTATATCCTGCTCATATGTATGTCCCCTGCTCCAACAGTATTTGCTGAGTATTTATCGTAATCTGGGACCCTTGTGTGGGATCCTGTACTCTGTACACTTACACATACCATCATTAATCTAATCTTCTTGTTGTCTTAAAAAAAAAGGTTGAGTGCTTATTTGTATTTGGTGAGGTTTGCCCCTAGCACAGTTTGTAACTCCAAAGCATCTTTTATTTCTACCAACCCAGATGTTCCATAATATTTGTGCTCTCCATGTGTGCCAAAGCAAGGGATACAACCCATTATTGGTCTGCCAATGGTGAGGAAGAGATTATTAAGAAGGGACCAGATTTTTTGAGCATGAAAGCATTCCATGAACAGGTGAGAAAGATCGTCCAACCTTCCACAGCTGTTACAATTTCCATTCCCCAAATTTAATTTACGAGCTCTACTCCCTGTCCATAGGCCCTGGTGAATGATAAGCCACAATAAGATGGAGTGCTTATTCACAGGAGGAAGGGCCCAAATGACCTGAAATCTATAGGAGCATCCACTGGACATTCCACTTTTGATTCAGCCTCTTGACCAACTTAGGAAAGGAACCTGTTTTTTTCTTGAAATTCTGTAACATATCCATAGCAATCGTATGTAGCTCAAGCTTTTTGTAGTGGTTGCACTTCTCTGTGGATTTTACGAGCAGCTTCCTCTGATCCATAAGCACTTGTTTACAACCAAGAGATAAATCAACAATGTCATTAATGAAGAAAGGATCCACAATATCCTGCCTAGACATAAGGCTATTCCATGAGTTAAAGCCTTTTTTTCTGCACTTATTCATGTTAACAGGCAAAGGAGAAGCTTCTTCAGCATTCACCCGTCCCGTCCATAATGAGTCCTATGACAAAAACTAGAGATTAGAAGAAAACACAGGATTTAAGGTATAACCCTCTTTAACTTTAATCCAAGTATAGAAATACCTCTACTAATTCCTTGTTCAATTTTATCTTTGACTAACCATCCCATAGCATCACTACAAATAGCAAACAGAAGAGGAGCAAAGGGACAACCCTGTCTGATAGATCTATAAAGATTGAAGGGTTCCGAAACAGAACCATTCATAGCCACCCTAGAGTTGGCATTACTCAGTGTTTGTCTGTAATCTTGATTATGTCAGTAATCTCGATTATGTCTGTAATCTCGATTATGGTCTCGATGTATTCCATGATATATAGACAAACTCTGTTCATCAAGAGGAATTAATCTGGAAGTAATATCTGCATACTCAATACAATTTGGGTCTATTAACCATTTCCAAAGTTGATCACAAAGAGTTCCTGACAGATAGTTAAGTCTTTCATTAGTTGTCATCTTTGGTAACCTTCGACAACATCTTCTAATGTTGTAAAATAACCTGTAAGCAATAGTATCAATTATCAATGTATTTCCAAGCCCGTACTGCACATTCTTGTCCCAGAAATGAGCCAGTTTCTTGAAATGGATTGAAAATTTCCAAAAACACTGATTCCTCCCCCAAATATCCATAAATTTCCTCCTAGGGAAGATTGTATCAATACATTTGTTGACCTCGTCTAGATCATAAGCACTCCAAATCCAAACATTGAAATGTTCAAGGCACCATTGAAGAAAAGCATTACTGTCAAGAAAGGCCTGCTTACTTCAGATATTCATAAATACTTCAACTTCCAGAATCAGAGCCCTAGGTTGTAAATCTTTGTGAATAGGTTTTAATTCTTGTATCTCCTCCTTTGTCAAGACACATTGAATCTTTGGAGGTCCCTTTCTATCTCAATAAATTTTGGTTCCATTATCATATGATCCAACCTCTTTCGTTTTTTTTACTTGCCTAGTATTTTTTTAGGCTCTTGATTGCCTTTTGGTATAAACACTAGTATAGGATTAGTTTGAGTTGAGACTGATACTTTCTGCTCAACTACTGTTGCAATAAGATTAGTTTGAGTTGAAATAGGACATGTTTGAGTTGAAATATGATCAGTTTGAGTTGAAACTGATACTTTATTTAGTTTTTTTTTTCTTTTTGGGCATCTTTGTGCTCAACTTCTATTGCAGCCTGACATTGACTTGTTGAGGATGTAAGATTGTCTTTTGTGGCAGTTGTGGATGGAACTTTGCTCTTTATCTTACCTAGAAGCCAAACATCATTACAACTTACAATCAATGACATTGTTAGTCTATCAAATATTGTACAGAATAGGATAAATACAATCAATAACATCATTATAAAATAGGTTAAATACAAAATCCTATGAGAGCTAATCGATTTGGACAATGTCACATGTGGATAGTAACCATTACAAAGAGGTGTTGTAAGAAGGTGAACAGTAGAACTAAATAGTGAAATCAGTTTCCTCACTTTGGAACTATTTACTACTATCCAAATCATATCATTGTGAAAAGGCATCATGAGAGGAACGATTGTAAAATTCATACAAATGTATTCCTAATGTTTATGATGGCATTAAGACTTCAAATTATTTCCAAATTGGTGCTTAAGTTATGGATAAACACCATTTTGCCTATATAATACCAAAAGAAGAATTGTTTACATCATTACAATCAATGACACAATTGAGCTATCAAATATGTATAAGGTATGTTATACGAGGCAGAGAACACAAAATATTTTAATAACATCGATACAAAGTAGGCTGATCACAAACTTTGATGATAGCTAATAGATTTGGATGATGCCACACATGCGGATAGTAATGATTACAAAGGACAATGATGTAAGAGGGTGAACATTGGTACTATTCTTTCAAAAGATCCTCTATATCAGGTAAATACCTCCGTTCAAGTGTGACCGAGTAGTCTTCCACCTTGTAATTGGGTGCAAATGGCTTGGCTTCTTTTGTCGCTTCACAAGTGCTTGCAAATTTCTTTTTGCATTTTCCATAAACTGCGCTACAGTGGCATCCTCTTGTACATGAACACTTACAGCCTTTGTTGGCGATCCACACATGTCAGAAACTGAGGCTGGGTCAGAATAGTTTTGCTTCGAGGAGGTTTCATTTGAAGCATTCGTTTGAAGAACATCTCTATTTGGACTCTCATTAGGATCAAAAGTTGGATTCTGCAGATGACCTTTGTTTGAACAAACAATGGGATCAATATCAACTACAAAGTTGTGACTAGTTAGATGAATATCTGAGCTGCTAACTAGATCAAGAACATTGTCAATCATTTTGTCTAGACCACTATGAAAGTCAATGTGTGTGGACTCCGCATCATGCATGTTGTCAATTGGACAAGGATCCACACTAGCATCCATTGCACACAGTGTTTGGAGGAAGGATGAAATATTTTCTTTCTCTTTCGATGATGAAGATTGGGCATAAGTCTTACTTTCAGCAAATGGTGTACGTCCAACATTCTTCTATAAAAAGAGCTAGAGAGCTCGTTTTTGAGGTTATCTTGTTTGAGTAGAGAAGAGCTTAGATCTATTTTGAGCTTGTAAGAGTGTTCTTGAGTAATAGAGTTGATTTCCTACCTTCCATTGTGTCTTGCTTGTCTCTTCGTTGTGTGTGTGTGCATCTCTATGCTTCTCACCTTCACTCTCACTTCATCTCACATTCACGATCTTCATATCCTTTGTTCATGGTACCTTTCAAATATCTAAGCACTCTTTTCACTGCATGCATGTGAGGTACTCTAGGTTCATGCATAAACTGTGACAATACTCCCACTGCATAACATATATCAGGTCTAGTTTTTGTTGCATAAATCGAAGATCCTACCATGGATCTATATACATTCATATCATGCAACTGATCACCTTCCTTTGCACTCAACTTTACATTACATTCCACCGGAGTAGAAACAAATTTACATTCCTGCATACCAAACCTTTTTATCATATCACATATATACTTTCTCTGTATCAACCACATACCTTCATCACCATACAAAATCTCAATCCCAAGAAAGTATCTAAGCAAACCAAGATCTAAAATTTTAAATTCCTTTCCCAAATTACCTTTAATCTCTTCAATGTCTTTTGCATCATTCCCTGTAATCAACAAGTCATCCTCATAAATGCATACATAGACACACATGTCATCTATATGTTTTACATAAAGTGAAGGATGAGCATGACTCACTTTGTATTCTTGCAGCATAAGATACTTTACCAACCTTGCATTCAATGCCCTTGGTGCTTGTTTAAGACCATACAATGCCTTCTTTAACCTACATACATGATTAGGACATTTGGCATCCACATAACCATCTAGTTGTGACATATACACTTCTTCACTTAGCGCACCATTAAGAAAGACATTCTTTATGTCTAGTTGATATAAATTCCATCTTTTACTTGCAGCTAGAGCCAACAAAGTTCTCACCATTTCCATGTTTGCTACTGGACTAAATGTTTCTTCATAGTCCAATCGTTGAGTTTGAGCATATCCTTTTGCTACAAGTCTAGCCTTAAATCTTGAGATATGACCATCACTATTTCTTTTAATCTTAAAAACCCACTTGAAACCAATTACCTTTTTTTTTTGGTGTCTTTACTAAATTCCAAGTCTTGTCATCTTTTAGTGCTTCCATTTCTTCTCTCATTGCTTTCTCCCATTTTTCATCTCCTTTCACCTCATCATAACATGTAGGTTCATTTTTTTGCTCAACCTTTGTCATAAAAGCATAATGAGTATTCATAAAAGATTCATACGTATACCTTGGAGGTTGCATATTCACTCTTGACGTTCTTCTTACCTCCAATGTAGGTGATATTCCTTTTTTATTAGGAACCGTTGATGATTCTCCATGCTCATATACACTACCAATTTCTTCTCCTTCATCATTAACTTCAATAAGTTTGAGTTTACCTTTACTTTTAACACTTAGAGGTCACTCTTGCCTTGATTTTCCATTGAAAGGTAGCTCTCTTTCTTCATCCAAACACTTTTCTCATCACTTAAAATTCTTGTGGGCTGAGGTAAGCACTCATCTCCTTCGCCTGTATCTTCTTCATGTCCATTTATGACCTTTAAATTTTTCTTATCTACATACCATGAACGTTGATTCATCAAATTTTACATCTCTTGAAAAAACCACCTTATTGGATGAGGATTATAACATCTATATCCTCTTTGAGTATCCACATAACCAATAAATATACACTTTTCTGATTTCACATCAAGTTTTGATCTCACTTCACTAAGTACATGTACATAATATACACAACCAAATACTTTCAAATGACTTACAATTGGTTTCCTTCCATGCCATACCTCATATGGTGTCAAATGATGAACTCCTGGAGTAGGTACTCTATTCATAATGTACACACTTGCGTTAACAACTTCAGCCCAAAAACAATTAGGCAAACACATATCATTTAACATGCTTCTAGATGCTTCTGCTATGATTATGTTTCTTCTTTCTACAACTCCATTTTGTTGTGGACTATACCTACATGTAACTTCTCTTTTGATACCTACATCATACAGAAAATCAATAAAAGCTTGAGAGAAATACTCTCCCCTTCCATGAAATCTTAGCTTCTTAACATATCTTCCTGTTTGCTTCTCGACAAATGATTTGAAATTTTTGAAACAATCAAAGACTTCACTCTATATTTAATGATATACATAAATATCATTCTACTATGATCATCAATGAATGATAAATAATACTTATTACTAGCAAGGGATGCCTCTTTAGTAGGACCCCATACGTCTGTGTGTATAAGATCTAGCAATCCACTACTTACATAGCCTGAATGCTTGAAAGGTTGTCTACTCTGCTTATCCATTTGACATGCTTCACAAAGATGCACCATATTTTGCTTAGTAAGATCAAGTAATCCTTCAATAATGTCTTCTTTGATAACTCCTTTAACCTGTGTAAATTCATGTGGCCAATCTTTTTGTGCCATAGATCAAGCTCTGCTATTCGATACATACCATAAGAGAAATAGTTTGTATTATTTGGGTTTACCTTGAATGTAAACAATCTACCTTGTTTTTGACCTCTAGCAATTAACCTCCTTTGCTTTGGATCCTAAATGAAGCAACCTACATGGTTAAATCTTATTTGCAAACCTTTTTCTAGCATTTGACCAACTAACATCAAATTTTTGGATGGCACATAAAGTACATCCTTCAAGTAATTTTTCTTGCTCTTATCCTGCATAACAACATCTCCAACCTACATAATCTTATATGTTGTATCATCTCCTATTTCAACATGACCTTTACATGAAGCATTATGCATATTTGAAAACCATGAAGCCTCATGTGACATATGGTTAGAGCAACCACTATCTACATACCATACATCACTATTGCAATTCATCTTAGTTTCTACATTCATCATAAGAAGAGATTCATAATCATCACTTTTACCTTCAATTGCATAATTTCCTTGTTGTTTACCTCTTTTTGAATAGCCTCCTCTTTGATTACCACCTTGATTGTTCTCATTTTGATAGCAATCTTTGGCATAGTGTCCATACCTTCCACATATGTAGCAATTGTTGTTATCTTCACTCCTTTGTCTTTGATTGTACTTGAAGTTACCTCTTGTACCTCTAATGCTTGATCTTCCTCTTCCTCGTATGTTTAAGGAGACACTTGAAGTCCCTTGATCATCGCTTCTTCTTCCTCGACCTCTATTTGAACCTCTTCTACCTCTGTTTCCACCTCTTGATGATCCTGCATAAAGAGCTTGTCCTTGAGATCCTTTTTGATTTGAAGTAGAGCCATTTAGATTCATCTCCTTCATAACCATGAGAGCAACAAGCTACTCTCTTTTCTTGGTTGTGAGTTTTTGTAGTAGAAAATCTCTATATTTGTATCTTTTTCACCTGATAGGGCATCATGAGTGCTCATGTTTCCATTTTGTGCTCCTCTTTGCTCGGTTGTGAATTGTATCTTTTTCCCTTGATAGGGTGTCAAAGCATGATTGGATAAAAATAGTTCTTAAAGAAGCTTAACAATGAGAAAATGATGAGAAGTTGCATTTAGCACAAGTAAAGCTAGGGCCTTAAATTATTAGAGAATATGGTGTCTAGGGAGAAGAATAGAGTCCTATTTGAAATATACCAATAAACCATCATTGGTGCTCATGTTTTAATTGTATGCTCATCATGGCATGCTCCCACTAGACATGATCCTCTCTTTGCATAGCCTCTTTTTAGTGAGAAGGCTCAGCAACTTCTATTAGCATAATAAAATCCAAACTTGGAACATATATATAAGCGTGATGCAAGACATTGAAAAACATCTCAATGGTTGCTCAACAAGAACATTTGGAGTTTGAAATGATTGGACAATCTATTGAACATCCCTATGTGTAGCATTTTTATGCATGCTAACTAGAGGACCAGTGTACTCGAGTACCACTCTTTTCACTTAAACCTCATTAATTGGTTGCATATGCATCTTAGGATCATTGAAAATGAGATCAATACTTCTAATCATTGATCGTGTTTGGGGATCTCATAGGCAATATCCAAATTGGCCATCTCGATCATATCCAAGAAAAATGCATTTGTTTGACTTATAGTCTAATGTTTTTCTAAGATTCTTAGGTATATGAACATAGATTTAGTCCCAAAACCTCAAATATGATCATAATCGATGGTTTCCCTATCTATAACTCTTATGCCAGTTTGAGACCTTTGGTAGTACTAGGTGAAAGGTTAGTTACATGAATTGCAATCAATACTGCTTCTATCCAAAAGCCTTTTGCTTCCTTTTGCAATAACCATATTGCCCTTTGATATGCAAAGAATCAGGAACATTATAAGCATCTCCACTCTGAGTTCTAATTATAGATTTGCTATAAATCTCCTCAATAAAGCGAGCTCCACATTTGTCATGATAGATCAGTGTAACACTAGGTGCACTATTTCTAATAGTTGTGAACAACATATCCCATGATGATGGAAAGGTGCATAGCAACAAGGCTGCTTTCATTTCATTATCCATCTTCATTTTCTGAGCCTATAACTCAAAAAATATAGCATCAAACTCATTTTGATGGGCGACAACACTATTCGTGTCCTTTATGCAAAAGGCATATAACTTTATTATTAAATACACTTTAGTCGATGTTGTTTCTTTTTTCATATGTATTGCATAACTTCTTCCAAAACTCGTATGCACTTTCATAGTCCAATGTTGTAAATTAAACATTATCTACTAGGTGCAATCAAATGGTAGACCTAACCAATTTATCCAACTCATCCCAATCATCATCATCCGTATCAGCATGCTTGTTTGACATTCCATTTATTGGCTTCCAATGTCTCCTCTAAAATAGAAAGCACACTTTAATATGAGTTTTCCATAGATCAAATTTTGTGCCATCAAATTTTTGGATCTCAAAATAGTCTTTGCTCTACAAGTTATAGCTCCTCTTGGGAACAGTGGAAGTAGGTTGAAATTCACAAGGTGTGCGTGAGATTTTCGATGCCATGACGATAGAGACTTGAATCGAATGAAAATGGAGCTAGAATAGTCCAAACACCACTAAGGCTCAAAAAAGGAGGACCAAGTGTTAGATTCTCAAAAACATTTGACGAATTTTCCCCCAAAAAAAAGGATTAATGAATAGCAATGATCAACCAAAAGGATTATGTGAGAACGTATGTGCTCACACTAATAATTAGGTCAAGGGGTAAAATCGACCACTATATAGTTGAAAAACAAAAAATTTGGCAAGCTTTTGCCAAAGTCATCTCTATAAGATGAGCATATGACTTGTGACAAAAAACTCATTAAACTATAAGTACTGACATGTAAACCTACATAGTGAATCACTTGCTCCATTGCATATATCTGCTTAACCAAAAAAGCCAACTAGGCTTATCAAGCACCTATGAACAACTACCATACATCTCTTGTGGTGAGGGTGTTAAAAAAAAACTCATGTTTGAACATCTTTATCCTATCCTAAGCTCTAGTAATTTGGATTTTAGGAGACCTTAATGTTGAAGATTTTTAAGATTAATCGTGAACGTATTCCTTAAGTGTTGATAATAATTTAAGTAGGATCAATTCTTGGTTTCTAATTCCTTGGAGCCGTATATCTTAAGGTTTTGAATCAAAACCACCAATAATTTTCTTTCAAGATAGTGATGGACATCATTCCATAAATCGTTGTCAACTTTAAAGTATCCTAGTTAACTAAACTAAACTCAAGTGGATGCCTTATGAAGGCTCTAGAGCTCTTGTGGCAAAATACTCTCCCATGACTCTCCTGGGACTTTAACCCAAGACCTTCTCCTTTCCATTCATATGAATTCACCGCTAGGGTAAAGAATCTTTGCATTTCTAGAGAGCACGTGAATCTATGCTTGATTCTAATCTTTAGACTTTGGCCCTACATGAGAATGACCAAATGATGTCTAACTATAGATCTATGTGAACTAATCACACACTCTTAAAATTATTTTATAATACTATCCTCTGTAATCGAGGTCAAGTGTTACCTAGGAAGAATTTACAAGACTATTTCTTCTTCACAACTTAAGATCCAAGAATTATTCTTCACAAGAAACCACAATAAAGGCCAAAGGATCCTTCGTTAAGCCAAAATGTTATCACAATCATTCTAGCAATAGGAACAAGGAAGCGTCAACAAATACTTTGAAACAAGAAATTTACATACAACTATTGTGGCAAAGAAGGTCATGTGGAGAAAATTTGCTACAAAAAGAAGAATAGATCTTCTAAGTTATCTACATCCAAGAACATGACTAAGTCTTGATCTAATCAATCACATTGCTCACGTGGATACTTGTTCCATCCACTAAAGACAATCCTTTAGACACATGATGTTCTTCCCAAGAATGGATCTTTGATAGTGGTGCAATGTCCCACATGTGTGAGGATCATAATTCATTTCAAGAACTCCAAGAACACTTATGAGAAGTTTACTTAGGCAAAAACAAGATTCTACCGATAGAAGGCAAAGGAAAGGTTAGGACTACCAACCACAAGGGAGAACGAAAAGCATTGAAAAACATACTTTTTGTACCCAATGTTTGCATGAATTTACTATTAGTAAAGGGTATAAAAGATCATGAAATGATTCTTCATCAAAGAATGGTTCTCTGAGGATTGGCATAAATGATATGGTCACAATATCTTATGAAGATTTCTTCATCTCAACTTGTAAAAGGATTTTTACAAAATCATTCAAGTTAGATATGTTTGCTACGCATATGCCCAAGGAAAACAACACAAGGCCCCTATTCCAAAAGAGGCATCCACTCAAAAGCTAAGAAACCATTAGCTCTTATCCATATGGACCTTTTTCGTTCAATCCATAACCCATATTTAAGTGGTTCATTATACTTCTATCATCTTATAGATGACCACACAAGATTCGTTTGGGTATTTTTCCTTAAATTAAATTCAAAAGCTTCCTTCAAATTCAAATATTGGACAAATCAATTTGAGAACAAATCATGTATGTGTTTGAGGAACATGTGATTCAATGGTGATAGAGAATATCTAAACCATGCGTTTAAAAACTTCCTCATGAAAAAGGGGATAAAACAAAAACTCACTCAACCTCAAACTCCATCTCAAAAAGCGATTGCTAAATGCAAAATTTGAGGAATCGTGGAATTAGTTTGAATGTTTAATCTCTCACATTTGTATTTGTTTAGGAAACTTTTGGATGCATCCACACAGATTGTCAATCAACTTTGGGCACCACCAAGAATCCACTCTTCTATTCTTGAAAAAAGCACACCGAGCCCTAGTATCATTTCCTATGTAAGAAGATCGTAGTTAGGAGATTACTTTGGACTAGTGTAAGTTGGATCCTACCTCAAGATGTTACAAATTGAAGTTATAGTTGGCCAGTTGATACATAGAAGGACCCATCAGATTGCTAAAAATATGTTAACTTTGTGACATGTGGAGTATAACTTGAAGACATTTTAGAAATTTAGAACTTTAATCCTTCGTGAAACAAATGAAGATTTTTCAAGATTTGAAAATAAATTCTATCTACCTCCAACATCGATGAATAACCCCTATGATCAACTTTACAAATTACTCACATAGAGATATACCATGTATTAACTAGAATGTAGTTAATTGAGATGAAGACAATTTTATAAGAAAATATGTTGAATTATAATTGAGAAAAGACTCAAACCTTTGGGTATCTAGAGTAGAAAAGAAGAAGAAAAATAGTCATGATTAGTATGTAGGAATTTAACAAATAGAAAAAAAAAAGGAATGCAAAACATCTAACATACATAAAGACACTATTCCTTTAAGAAGAATTTGTGTCATTTGACTAAAAGTTTTTATCCACATGGGACATAGTCATCAATGAGAAAAATATGAATACCCATTGTTATCACATGATGAGGATGGATATGGTCTCATGAATATGTTCATGATGGAGATTCTATAGGAATTATAGGAACTAGAACTTGAAATAATAAAATCTGAAGAAGAATCAAAGGAACTGAAGGGAGAATCATTAGTTATGGATATTGATTTGTATAAAATAACTTGATTTTTTAAGAAGCACAGGAATGAGAGGGAAATTCAATGAGATTAGCTTTAAGAAAAAACTATTTAACATATAAACCATTTTTTAGGCAAAGAATTAAACGAAAACAAGGACGGAAAAGATAGACCCATGAAACTTCTTTAGAGAACAAGTACATATTAAAGAGGAACTTCTTTAGAGAACCAACCCTAAATATTAAATTAATTTCTTTGAATAACCGAGAGTATAGACAAGTTTGGCTACATGCCCCTTATACCCTAAATATTAAACATTCATATTGCCTTACGTCAAGAAGAAGAGGAAGAAGAAGAAGAAGAAGAAGAAGAAGAAGAAGAAGAAGAAGAAGAAGAAGAAGAAGAAGAAGAAGAAGAAGAAGAATAAGAAGAAGAAGAAGAAGAAGAAGAAGAAGAAGAAGAAGAAGAAGAAGAAGAAGAAGAAGAAGAAGGTAAAAGACATTTTGGGAGAGGTGAGAGACAAATGTTATCCTACAAACATGGTTGAACTTTATGAAGGCATGATCAAAGCATGCTAAATTAATTGATTGTTATAAGTTTGAATAATTTATGAAATTTTTGACTAATGCTTGATTTTAATTTTTGCAAGATAAGAAGTTTGATGATTAATATCAAGATGGGAAGTATTTATTTAGGTGTTTTCTAATATAATTATGGGTATAGATGAAAAATCAAGGGTTAGTCAAGGGTTTGTCTATGTTTTTGAAAGTAAATGCAAGGGTATTTAAGGATTAAATAAAGGTTTTGAACATGTTTTATAGGGTTCAAGCTTAATTTCAAGGTTAATTAAGGGTTAATTATTAAATCTAGAGGATTATGAAAGGGTAGAGGATTAGTTTATGGGTTAGTTGGGGTTTAAAAACATGGTTTAAGGTTAGTATAAGATTAAACGTATGGTTAAGAAATTAATTAAGTAGGTTTTAGTCTATAAATGAGTTAATAAACAGGATAATTATAATAAATGAAACCTTAGTAAATATTTTAATTATAAATAGTTAATTAAAAATGTTAAATATTAATTGATATTTTAACACTAAGGCTATGTATACATTTGAAATTATTAATGGATTTAATTTAATTTATTCTAAAGTTTGTATTTATTCTAAAGTAATTAAAATAAATAAAAAGGAATTGAAAGGTTGTATTTAATCTAAAGTCTTTGGTCCAGTAAATATTTAATTCAATGGTTGTATTTTTGGGAAAACAAATAGAGGAAATTTCCGCGCCTAAATTCTTGTTGAAGTGTTGTTGAATTAAAGAGGAGTTAATGTAGGCTGCATGGATTAGTTATCTAAAGGAAAATGTGGGCTATGGTGGGCTACTCTCATCTATATAAAGAGGGAGTACGTACTCACAAGCTCATGTGATTTTTCAGGTACTCTATTTTCCTTTGCTCTAGACTATAGTCATTTATGCAAACATTTCCATGACTTTCCTCTGACAGAAGGAGAGAGAAGGCCATCTCTCTCTGACTGGAATTTTAACTGTGGTTACTTCATCAGGCATCTCTTGCTCTTCTGGCTTAGTCTCCAATTGACTGGTTAGCTTCTCCTTCAATTGTGGTTTTATCTTTAAAAGTTCTTCCAATGTCAGAGTGCATGGAATTTTTATCTTCCTAAGATGTTGTATGATGTCCAAGGTTTGGATTGATGGGTTCTGCTCTTTTTTTCTTATTGAGGGACTGCAGTATAACTCTGAATTATGTTCGTATTCCCCTATGTAATTTGGCAAAACCTTCACATTTTCATCCTCCTTGTCGCTCTTGTCAAATTGTAATAATTCTTCTGACTTTAGTTCAAGTATTGAGTCTTCCAATTCACCTTCTGCCTCTAGCTCCTCAAAGGGTGGTTCAATTCCTTCCACTTTCTTCCACCTATCTTCTTGGACTCTTGCCCACAAGTCTTTAGGCCATTCCCCATCTACTTCGGGGACAACGGATCCTTCTTTTTTATCCTCACAGTAATTTCCATTACATGTCTCACCTTCGTTTCCTTTCTTAGGATCAGTAGGGATGACACACTCTTGGAATTCTTTTTCGGGAATTCACGAATTGGGTGGTTGAAGAACAGGTTTTGCTAAGGTTTGTTGAGCTACTTCAATTAGTTTTTTGCATATCTCCAACCTTTCTTTCTCTAAGTCACCTCTAGGATATCCTTTTTCATGTTGTTCAATGGTTGGTCGTGCTCTTATTCATGCTTGGTAAGCCTGAATCCACATGGCTAACTCTTCCGGCATGGGATCTGCTAAAACTGATCCTCCCTCTTCTTTTTTATACTTTCCTTTTTGCTTTTCTCCTTCAAGTTTCTATTTCTCTTCTTGACCTTGTTCATTCTTTTCATTCTTCTTCTTTTGTTGTAGTTTCTTTTCCTTTACCCTGTCTCTACGATTCTTCCATCTTTGTGTTCGTTTACTTGTGATACTTTTTCCAGGCTCTTCCGAGTCTTCAGCTACTTGAGGTGTAGGTATAGTCACTTCTCTGTCTATTCGATCATTCCCTTTAGTTTTTTCTGGTGTTTCTCTAGCTTTTGCTCTTGTTATTGCTTTCAATGGCATAGTGTACTCCTTATCACTCCCTGACGATTCTATCACTTCTATCATGTTGATTTGCACGTTCGAGTTAACTTTGTTGGGGTTCTTGGGGCAATCTCTAAAAAAGGTGTTCTTTACCATAATCACTACAGTATCCTTCCCAGACTCGCTGTGGTGGTGGTGGGTTTGGTAATGTACATTCTCTGATATAATGATCACCTCCGCATCTATAACATGGTCCTCTAGATACAGGTGGTCTGTTCATAGGTCGGGGGGTATGGGTGCTCTGGGAGCAGTATACATTAATGACACATAATCCTACTCATTTCCGTAGGAACTATCTGGTACTTCCATGCCATATGTATATGGTTCGTACATTTGTCCATATTCTATTATAGAGCTCTCATAAGTGGAGTTATTTCCTTGACTATGGTCATAGGATGAGTCATATGGTTCATTATCAACCATGAGCATGGCGGGAACTATTGCTCTCTCACGGTTCTCTTCCTGTCGAGCTATTTTCACTAGGACAACATTTTGAGGGTGAGGTGGTTGTTGATCTAACACCGGTTGTGGTTGAGTGTACCCTTGATAAGCATAAGGTCATGTTACTGGTCCCTGTTGCTGGTATGTGGGATATCTAAAAGCTTCCCCTCCTTGATCTCTCTGAGGGTATCCATAAGGTCTCACTGGTGGTTGGGTTGGTCTTGATTGCTGATTGTAAGGACAGTTTTTTGTGCTGTGATTTGTGTACTTTTGTTCTATGCTACAATAATGCATAGGGCCCGGGATGGGTGGTCTATTGTAAGCATACGCAGGTGGTGGGACTACTCCCCTAGTGCACAAATGAGAAGGATGATCACCTCCACAATGCATACATCTTCTAAGCATGGGTACTCTCATTGGGTTGTTGGGGTAGTTCCTCTGTCCTTGAACATTCAGTTTCTTTGCTACTAAGTCGGCTATTTCCTCTACATTGTTCTTTGAGTTTGATGTGTTGCTAGCAGAATCTTCACTTTTCACACTACCTTGAGGTATTTTCAGATCTTTTGCTAGATTGTCCTCTAGGTCAATACATTCTTTCATACATTCTTGCAAAGTTTGAACTCTTTTCACATATACTAGAGATCTTAATGAGCCATTCACTAATCGTTCCAAAAATAATGACACCATTTTGTTTTGAGTGGGTCTCTCTTCAAGTGGACATCTATCCACATACTGCTTGAATCTTCTTGCTACCAATCTCACTGATTCTCTAGGAGCTTGCTTAAAACTATGGATCAGTGAGGAAGAGTTGTTTTTAATCCCAGATTTGGTGAATTCTTCAATCAATTCTTGATAGACTTGTTCCATGTTTTGAAAATTATTAGAATCTAATGGCTGGAACCAAGCTAAAGCTGTATCTGTCAAAGTTAGACCAAAGGATTCATATTGGATCAAGAAATCTTCCACTTGTTCGGCTCAGATAACCTGCTTGAATTTGGCTATATGATTGTACTGTTTGCTAGAGCCATCATAATGGTTTCTCATGCATTTAGCAACTTGAATTGGTATTAATATTCTTCCTACTTCAGGTGGTCTAGGCATCACGGGAAAAACTAGTCTTCCTACCGGTATACGAGGTCCTCTAACTACATGTGGTCTATCTGGGATAAGGACTCTATTCCTTGGTTCAATAGGTGGTTGAAGCCGGTAGTTAGGGTTATTGGTCAGCATAGTAAACTACACATGGGGTCTGACAGAAATATGAGTTTGTTGTGTTTGTCCAGAATGCTGATAGGAAGTATCTTGATAACTTCCTTGGGGGTTTTGTGAAGTACTGGCTTGATCCCTAGGAGGACACACAAGAATGTTCTGATATTTCAACCCTGCCCTTTCTAACTCCATTAGGGGCCAGTACCTCCTTTGGTTTTTATCCAAATATATGATAATGGTGGGGAGCTCAGGATCTTGCAACTCATAGATAGTGACTGGGTTAGTGGCCACTTCCCATAATGAAGAGTGGGCTCTGAGGAGATGTTCCATCCCATTGATCAAATAGACATCCATCAGGGAATCATCTTGGGGAACTAGGTCTCCTCTCCAAACCCTAACAACCATGGATCTCCCTCTAGGGGTGGTCACTTGATCTTCATGTTCCTCTTCATTAAGGTTGTGAGCATTGCCTTCTTCCCCTTGTTCATTGATACTTTCAGGGTGTTCAGTAACAACATATTGAATATCTCTTTTGTCCATATAAAACCCTCCTGCATACTTAACTGCTGGCGTAGGTACTATGTATGCATCTGTAGCTTTCTTTAGTGTGGCCACTGATCGGTTTAGACCATCTAGGTAAATAGGTATTCCATGTTGGTTGGTGTTCACATATTCCAAAGATGTCCGATATTCACCCTCAATAACTGACATCATGCCAATTATTGGTACTGTATTTTGCATGTCCTCTGAAGCCATGACAATTTCTTCTTCAGACTCGCTCAAGGTTTCAGAGTAATGTGAATGGCTACTTGGTTTGGCTACACTTCCCACTGATGAAATTACACTTCTTCGGCTTCTTAGGGTTCTCCTAGACCTTAGGTTCATTCAATTGACAACTTCCAGTCTCGCTTGGTTAACCTCCAGTTCCTAGAGTTCTTTACTGAAGGTCTAAAATCTAGGGAATATTTGGTTGAAATAGGACCGACCAAGAAGTCACAACACACGATACTTGAACCCAAAAAACCATGATAATCGATATTTAACAGACTGGGTCTTACCACGATACTCGATATTTGAGAAGGAAGATACACGATATTAGACCTGAGAAAATCATGATACACGACACTTATGGGTGATGATACACGATATTCGACTAACTAACAAGTCATGATACATGATACTTGCCCAATATCGCGAGCCAATCTCGATACTCGATACTCGATAGTCCACAAGGAGAATCTCCACGATAGTCTATTGCCCCAGGTACCACAGATGCACGAACGCAGAGAATAACAGACGTACGAACGCAGAGAAAAAAATATCAAAGACAGAAAGAGATAAGAGATGACACCAAATTGGGTACAATCTCCCCCCACATGCTCTGATGGACACTCTACCAGAGCATGCGTATTTATAGTAAATTCCTATTATGTCCTGAATAGAAGATACATGAGGGCCGCGCTCCGAAAAGCGTGTTTTTGCTTTATTTACAAGTTCGTAATTTTCTTTTTTTACAAAAACGTCGCTTTCTAAAGCGATCCATTATTTTTTACAAAAATAACTAAAAATAACCATATTCTAAAAATATTCTTCTAAATATCTCCAAGTCCATGTGCGTTCACACCCTCATGGATCTTCACCTGCTAAATCAAAACACAAAACACATTAAAATCCTCAAGGCATTACACCTTCATTCCAAATATCCCATAAAGTATAACATGCCGCCCAGTTGATGAGAAACTGACCTCAATTGATAAAAAATAAAATAGACATGGATGGCCAATCACATGTCGCATCACTGAACAATCATAGGCATGTGCCATGTAAATAAATAAAAAACATGCATGGAACTGGAAAACTGGAATTTAATGTGATTGTGAATGATAAGTAGAAATCAAATGATGATAATGTGGAATTAGTGATATTTTGTGAATCCATTGTGATTCTTCGAATGAATGATTTTTGTATTTAATCAAATATCTATGGTATTGATTACCTGTGCGTGTAGTAGTAACATCATGATCAAGTATTTTTTCTGGAATTAAAACTTCAACATCCTCTTCTAACAATGGAGGATCATCCGAAATAGGAATGAGTGGTAAAATTCCTTTAAATGGTTTCAATAAACTGATATGAAAAGAATTATGAATATTCCAATGAGAAGGTATATCTAATCTAAAAGCATTCTCATTAATTTTTTCAATAATACGAAAAGGTCCATAATAACGTGGTGCAAGTTTTACCTTAGGATGTTGTAGAATATTTTTCAAAAGTCGTTTAATTATGCGTAACCAAACATAATCATTTTCATTAAATTGTTTAGCTGCTCGTTTCTTATTAATATAACGGGTATAACGTTCCTGACTCTTTTTAATATGCTCATGAACCTCATGAAGTATAGAAATATGATCTTGTGCAAAAGAATCAGCCATAGGTATGTCAGTTTGAATGATAGACATGGGAGTAGGAAGCTTTTTACCATATACAATTTCATTTGGTGCACGTCCAGTAGTGGTATGTGTTGTGTTATTATATGCAAATTGGAGTAAAGAAAGTTTCTCATCCCAATTAGTTGGATTATCTAAAGAATAACAACGTAATAGATCCAAAATAGTACTATTCGTAGCTTCACTTTGCCCATTACTTTCAGGATGAAATGCAGAACTAAAATCTATTTTAGAGCCTAAATTTTTAAATAATGCAACCCAAAAGTGATTACAAAAACGAACATCACGATCGGATAAAATTACTTTTGGAAAACCATGATGTGGAAAAATACATTTAATAAATAATTTGGCAGCTTGAGGTGCAGAAAGAGTTTTCGTACAAGGAATGAAATATGCTTGTTTACTAAACCTATCAACAATTGTCCAAATCATATCATGATGTGATGAAGTTGTAGGAAGACCAGTAATAAAATCCATAGAAATTTGTTCCCATGGCCCATTAGGTATGGGAAGTGGCATTAATAATCCAAATGCTTTACCATGATGTCTTTTGACACGTTGACAAACAATGCATTGGGAAACATATTGTGTAATATCCTTTTCCATATTTGGCCAAAAGAAGAATTCTTTACATGTAGAAACAGTACTTTGTATGCCCCTATGACCCATATATGGTGGTTCATGCATCTCTTTCATAACAAATTCTTTAAAATCTTGTGTAATACATAGCTTATGATCAAAATACAAGAATCCATTATGAAATGTGTAATGGTCTTCACTAAATGTAGTAGAATTATTGAAAGCATTCCATGTTTGTGAGAAATATAAATCAGATGCATATGTAGGAATCATGTCATGAAATGAATGAATATGAACCACAGAAATGTTATTAATAAAAACAATATTTGTTTGTGGGGATGGAAAACGACTCAGGGCATCAGCTACAACATTAGCTTTGCCAGGTTGATATTGAATCATAGATGCTCTGATGGACACTCTACCAGAGCATGCGTATTTATAGTAAATTCCTATTACGTCCTGAATAGAAGATACATGAGGGCCGCGCTCCGAAAAGCGTGTTTTTGCTTTATTTACAAGTTCGTAATTTTCTATTTTTACAAAAACGTCGCTTTCTAAAGCGATCCATTATTTTTTACAAAAATAACTAAAAATAACCATCTTCTAAAAATATTCTTCTAAATATCTCCAAGTCCATGCGCGTTCACACCCTCATGGATCTTCACCTGCTAAATTAAAACACAAAACACATTAAAATCCTCAAGGCATTACACCTTCATTCCAAATATCCCATAAAGTATAACATAGTCGATACTACACAGGTATCGTTTTTTGTGTCCCACGATACTCGATACTTCACAAGTATCGCGAGAAATTTCCAACGATACTCGATATCCACCTAGTATCGTGAAAAGTTGCCTTCATGATACACGATATGCCGCAAGTATCATGATCGGAATTTCACGATAGATGATACACGACAGGTATCGCTATCAGATTTTCGTGATACATGATACATGATATCTGCTTAGTATCACGAGTATTTATGAGCGATACACGATATTCGACCACTTCAAGTATCGTGATACTCGACCACAGGAGTTCACGATACTCAGGTATCGCGATACCTCAACCGCGGGGGAAACACGCTACTTGGCCTTTTTTTTATTACTTTTTAGCTAGTATTTTTAGATTTTAAATGCATACACATGTTCCTAGAGTGCATCTACCCTCTCCCCTCAGTCTGTATCACAAAAATAAACTTTCTTTGCCCCAGGATAGCCTTCACGATACTTGCCCTAGATCGTTCTACTAAAATGCTTGCTTTAGTTGGCAATGATGAGTGGAAGATTAAAGTGCTCACCTTGGGAACTCTCTTTCAACTCCTCAACCACTCCTACTCGCCCTACGCAGCTCAATCACCCCGATCTCCGATCCCCACACTCGACTGCTAGCTCCCACGATACTTGCATTGGAAACAAGCGATTTGAAAAAGATAATGTTTTTGGCTTTTATACTTTGAAAGTTCTTTCTAACTAACCAAAAGGACCAACAAAACAAAGGTTAAAAGCTACTCTAACTTCCTAACTACTCCCTTCCCATTCTACTCTCTCCACCTACTTCCCTAGACTATCAACTCACTACACACACTCCAAGAACGATAAGTAGTAAGTGCAGATGAGTGTGACTTACCAAAGAAGAGAAATTCACCAACTCCTCTACTCACTTCAATGCTAAAAGCTACTTACCATCACACGAATGCCTCAGTTTGACTCGACTGTCCCCGACAACCGCGCCAAAAATGTGTGTACCTAAGTACCAACCTAGGGACTTGTGGAGAAAGAGACTATACCTCAATCCCCCTCAAGTGCATATAGTGGGGATTCACACTTTATTTATCAATCCGAGGAGTATCTAAACCTAGCCGAGTGTATGAAGACATGCAATCAAATGATGATCAATGCAAAAGAGCTTCCCAAGAGTTCAAATAAGTCTAAGTCTAATCCAAACAAGCTTCAACTGTCAGTTATGGTGTCGTGATACTTGGAGCAGTAGCCAACAGTAAATTGAGCTTTTCTCTCAGCTCTGAACTCCGAACATAGCAAATAGCAAATGTGTTTCGAAGCTCTCGCAAATACGCATCCAATGGTGGTATTTTCACTCAATTCTGACACTTTTGCTTCAAGTTATGAGAAGAATGCTGATTCATGGGAATGACATTCCTACACTTCAGCACTTACTACTCTTCACACACACCTTAACAATAGTAAACAAACACTTTCATGGATAGACAACACTTCCTAACACTCTTTTCAAGAAACACACATGCACACAAGCTCACAAAGAAGATGATACAGAGAAGAGAAGATACAAAGTCGAAATTCTGTGCTCTTGATTCTCACAATGGTAAATGGAATGTGCTAATAATGATTTCTTTCACCCCCATGTGTGGATATTCTCATCTGTGGATCGCCTTTCCAGATTGAGTTGGTTGATGATTTGAGAGATTATATGAAGTGAAGAAAGTGATTGAAGACCGAAGTAAAGACTACAACCCTGTGGATCTCTTGGCGAACGCTTCTCCAGGTTACAGTTGATTGTTGGACATATTATATGAGGTTACTGCGGATTATATGAATTAAAGTTGAAGAGTTCGAAGATTGAAGTGAAGAATTATAGTATTCCCATGGACATTTCTGTGGAATCTCCCTCCAAGTATTTGATTTTTCATGGACTATTGAAGTAAAGAAAAGAAAAGCTATTGCCGAGATCATTTGAAGTAAAGCTTGTTTGAAGTTCGAAGACTTAAAGTAAAGAAAGGATCCATCCGCGAAGACTAAAGCCGAAGATCGTGGGTGCATTTTCGCCCTGTAGCAGGACGCCTACCTTATATTTGGCCGATCCGCACTGTAGTGGCGGCATATATTTGTATTCACCTGTTCCACACTGTAGCGGATTTCCGTATTACCGACCCGCACTGTAGCGGGAATCTTTGTATCATTGAGTTTCCTTGAGTTACTGTTGTACTTGGATTTTCTCGCTCCCCACACCTACGGTCTCATGCGTATGCACGCATGCTCATCTCTTCCGAGAGAGGGTAGCGGCCTTACGACCATCGCCACACCAGAGAGAGGGCGAGATGCCCAGCGCGCAAACCCCCTCATTGGACAGTGGGAATGGCACACCTACAAGGGGCCTGATCCAACCCCGCACCAGCTCTTCCCATCACCGGCTTCCTTCTCCGACACCTGAACCCGACGTGAAGCGAGGCCTTGAGAAGACACACAGGAACCTCGGCATCGGACAGAGACTCCTGGTACCAGCATTTCAAGTTATGTGATTTTTTGCATTGCTTCACATACATACTTTCAAGAGAAAGACTGTCTTGTTGCCTGATCTTGAGCATTCATGATCTGCATTAGTTTAGTCCATACATTTGTGCACAAGAAACTAAAATGAATAAAATGATTGAGGAACAATTTAGGAAATACGAAGAGAGATTTAGGAAAATGGAAATTAATGCGAGTGAATCTATAAAATCAAAATTTGGTATTGTGATGACCTTAATGCAAATGATAAATGCAATATCTGACAATATTCAGCTAATGGGCATAAGTATAAAAGACATCAAAAGTGAAATGGATTTTGGGATTTCAGAATTGAAATATAAGGTTGAGTTGTTGGCCAAACAAGTTAATGATGTACAAATATTGAAATGCGACCATGAACATGTGGTAAAGGTCCAAGGAATATCTGCACAAAAAGAGTCATTAGGTCTTAGAAGAACCATGCCTAGAGTGATACCTAGGAAATCAAGTTGGGCTGAGAAGAGACCTATACGTTGCTTTTGGTGTGATCAATATGGACATATGTTTTGGGATTGCATAGCGTATGAAAGTGCATCCAGACAAAGATTAGTTAGTGAACATGAAAATAAAATTTATAAATTTAAAGATCAATCCCCTTTACATTTGAATGTAGGAAGAGGTGGAATGAAGGAATATTTTGAAGAGACCAAAACTAAATCAAAGTTGATTCAAAAAATGTGGAAACCTAAAAGAGTTGAGAACAGTAAATCTGATGACCAAACGAGATAGACATCTATTGAGAGTCAAGAGAAGCCAACTGAAGAAACCAAAAGTATACAGATAAAGGTTGAAAAATATAATATTGAACAAATATTGAGAGAACAAATGAAGATAGATCATAAAAGAGAATCTGATAGAGAAATTCAAGAGAAATCAAAGAAAGGTCATGATGTGTATGTTTCATTTGATCCCAAACTTTTGCTAATGAAAATCTATTTGACCAAAAGAAAGTTATGAAATTGTAATCCCAAGTAAACTTTGAAAAACTGATTGAACTAGAAAAGGGTAAAGATGAAACTCAAAAACATATGAAATCTAATAAACAAGTTAACAAAGTAGAAAAAGATTTACTTGATGATATTATTGCACAAATCGAGGGGAATGTAAAGGCGACAACAAACTCTTTATTAAAAAGAGTAATTCTGAGATCATCTATCTATGTGTATATATAGATGATATTATATTGACAGGAAATGATGCAGATGGTATGAAGAAGATCAAAGATCAGATGAGAGAAGAGTTCAAGATAAGTGATTTGGGTTCACTTACCTACTTCCTAGGTTTGGAAGTTTTCCACAAAGATCATGGTTTGTTTCTCACTCAAAGAAAGTACATTAAGGACATCTTGGCAAAATTCAAGATGCAAGATTGTAAGATTGTAGGTACTCCAATGGAGGTCAATCACAAATTGAGCTCACATGAAGGTGAACTCATAGAGAACATCACATCATATCAAAGTCTAGTGGGTAGTCTCAACTATGCCACATTGACAAGAGTAGATATATGTTACAGTGTGAGTGTGCTAAGTCAATTTATGCACACACCAAGGAAACCACATATGGATGCTTCCAAAAGGATTCTCAAGTATCTCAAAGGAACCATAAATGAAGGACTTTATTATCCTTATGTATCTGATTTAGGTTTGAAGCTATTTTCTGATGCAGATTGGGTTGGCTCCAAGGAAGATAGAAGGAGCACTTGAGGTTATCTTACCTTTGCAGGCTCAAAGATTATTTCATGGTCATCCGAGAAGCAACCCACAGTTGCTCTCTCTTCTACTGAAGCTGAATACAGAGGTCTTGCGATAGCTACACAAGAAGCTATGTGGATGAAGACATTATTCAAAGATCTTCGATTGGAGTTTGGAACTCCAACTATTTTTGGCGACAATATGAGTTCTATTCATTTGGCTGCTAATCTTATGTTTCATGCAAGGACAAAACATATTGAAGTTCACTATCACTATGTACGAGAGAAGGTTCTAAGCAAATAGATTCAAATATCATATGTATCCACTCATCAACAATGTGCAGATATTCTAACCAAAGCATTGGATGGTACAAAGCTTTGCAAATTCAAGGCTATGATAGGTTTGCAGGTGATCTTGGAAGATTGAAGACCTCAAGCATACTTGGCTTGAGGGGGAGCTATTGGAGCAAGTCTATGACAAGCCTAAGTATTGGTTTGAGTCCCACAAAGTCATAGAAGAAGCCTTAAAATGAAGACAATGTAAAGTTCACTTGTGAACTACCTCTTGTAATCTTTTCAGACTTTACTTAATGTAAAAGTGAAAGAATGTTAAGTGGTTGAGTCCACTTGATTAAAAAGGGAAAGAGGAGCTACGAATTCGTGATTTGTGGTAGATAGAGAATCAAATCAATCACTAATTGATTGGAGAGTGATTGAGGGAAGTTACCCTCCCAAGCTCAACTATAAATAGATGGCAACTTCAGTCATGGTTAGAGAGACCTATGTGAAGACCTCCAAGAGCTGAGCTTTATGCCATATCAAGGTGTAATTCCAAGGCACACATATGTATCAGTAAGTCCATTGTATTTTACAATCAATATACTTTTATTTTCATGATCATTTGAGTTCATATTTCCATGTTCTTGTGAAGTGTACTACTCACTGCCATATCTCTCAGTTCTCTTAGTCAGATTACAGAGATGGTTTCTCTGAGCTTGGTGCATCATTTTCAGTGCTTTAACTTGGTAAAGTTAGCTCTATAAGTCTACTATATGCTCACCAATTTTCATTTCATATGGGTGTTGCAATCGTCAGTTATGTTCAGTTGAAGTCAACCCTGCCTGTTCATTTTCACTTCTCTGTCAGGTACCCGACTTTTTTTACTCATCTTGTCAGAGTTGTGTCTCAGTATGTACTTACCCAAATTCAATGATTTAAAGCTTTTTGGGTTCAGCATACTGTCTAGTATAAGCATACTAATCATTGGGTTCTTAAATCTAGAGTTATGTGCATTTTTCTGCTCACTGGTCTCATTATTGTAGCAGCCAGTGAAAATCAGGATGATGTCATCAGATGTTAAACATCATTCTCAGTGTGTGGTTCATTATTTTTTATGAGATTACTCTTGAAATTTAGCTCTTTAAGTTAACTAGACTTTTCGCAAGAGGAATTAATCTAATTATTGCTATGCTTAGAGAATTATGCAAAACATTGGACAGGTGTATGAACCAAAATAGCAAGTTCTTCACCTATGAGCTAACTCCATTATCTGTTTTGATCTATCTTTTTGAGAGTGATCTTCCAAGGTACATAGAGTGTCTAATACATCCATTGGCAAGCTAAGAGGGCCCACCATATACTCCTGGAGTTCATTTGGCTGGTGTAGATCAAGGATTTTGCAACACCTCTTCATCGTCAAGCACATATCTATCCATCTCTTCACACCTTTGTCCTTGTACCCCTATTTTCTTGGCCACTAACTCTGCCACTTCCTCCACATAACTCGAACTAGAAGTTTCATTTCTCCTTGTATCCTCTGATTTGGTAGGATCTTGTGTGGTTTTGAGATCCTCAGCTAGGTTGTCTTCCAAATCTAGCTAGGTTGTCTTCCAAATCTATGCACTCTTGAAGACATTTACTTAGGGTTTGCAGTCATTTTATGTATACTAAGATTCTCAATGTTCCATTAGTTAGACCTTCTAAAAATAACAATATCATTTTTTGCTGAGAAGGTCTCTCTGTCATAGGGCATCGGGCTATGTATTGCTTAGATCTTCGTGCTATAGTTTTTACTCTCTCATTAGGAGCTTGTTTGAAACTATGTATTAAGGATGAGGACTTGTGCTTGATCCCTCGCTTAGTGAATTCCCAAATAACTTCTTGGAAGAAATGTTTGATATGGCCAAAGCAACTTGGATCCAAGGATTGAAACCAAGTTAAAGCTATTCCCGTGAGGGTTAGCCTAAAGGATTCATATTGCATGAAAAAGTCATCCACTTGCTCCGCTCGCAATACCTGCTTGAATTCTGCAATGTGATCATACAGCTCTCCTGTGCCATCGTAACGATTTCAAACACATTTGGCCAATTGGATTGGTCTGTCTTTTAAAAATGTGGTTCTGTTCATATTTCCTATTTCTTGGCTGGTTTTGTTGTGGGAGTTAATTCTTGGCATAGTGGATTGCACTTGAGGTCTGTTCGGCCTACTATGTTGGCTCGTTTGTCCTGACATCATAGTCTGGAGTGGGTTTTGTGAGGTACTTGCCTGATCTCGAGAAGGGAATATAGGTAAATCCATGTACTTTAATCTAGATCCCTTAACTTCATCTACATGCCAATATCTCCTTTGACTTTGGTCTAGGTATGTAACTCTAGATGGATCTTCCGGATCCCTTAACTCATATATAGTTGTTGGGCTGATGCTTTCTCCTTGTGTCAGTGAATGAGTTTGGAGGAGTAGGTTAGAACCATGGATCAGGTATATGTCTAACAGGTAATTATCTTGAGGTATCAAATCCCCTCTCAAGACTTGAGTCACCACAGACTTGCCCCTTGGGGTCGTCACCAGTTCTTCTTGGTTAGATTTTCCAAAAGTTCCTTGTCCCTCTAATTCTCCTCTATCATTAACTTGATCAAGGTCTGGCCCATCTTGTCCATGAAAACTCCACCTTCATACTTGACAGCTAGTCTTGGAACTATTACAGATTTTGTAGTGTTTATCATTCTTGATACTGTCCTATGTAGACCATCGATGTAGATGGGTATTCCTTGCAAGTTGGTGGATATGTATTGAAGAGACATCCGATATTCCCCTTCCACTATAGACATAGAATCTTCCCTAGGTACTGGACTATGCATGTCTTCAGAAGCCAAGAGTCTCTCCCAATTAAATGACATTTCCGACTCACTCCTCTGTGAAGTGAACTCAGTATGTAGTGCTAACCACTGAGTTGTGAGTCCTCGACTTGGTAGTGTGGTTGACACTAGCCTTGGATGATTTGGTGCTTTACCTATCTCTTTCTAAGTGTCTACTTGATCAAGTCCAAAATTGTTCTTTGTATTGCTCAAAATCTTGTGGAACCCCTTGCTTCTTAGTCCAACCTCAGGGTTAACCCAAAATCACAGCAAACGGATTTCGTATGAGAAAGTTATGCCAGCTTAGGGTTTTGGGGTTAAAACAAGGAAACAGGACCTCTCTGGGATTGCTTCAAAACAGGCGATACATGACACTTGGGAAGTATCGTGACACTTGACACCTAAGTGGTCATGACACTCGACATCTAAGGAATATTGCGACACTTGGCCCTGGTCACGACACATGATACCTACAGAATGTCGCGATAGTTGATGGAAACGACACTTGGTTGGTCAGGACACTTGACATCTGTCGGATGTCGCAAGACTTTGTCAGCGACACTTGACACTTGAGAATCGCGACACTCACCTGTGGGAAATCAGGACACCTAAATGTTGCGACACTCAACCGTGGGAAATCATGACACCAGGGTATTGCGACACATGGATATCGCAGATATCGTGACACTTGGAGGTCACAACACTTGGATTTTTTGGAGTCCGAATTCAAAAATTTTTGCAAATATGAGTACCTTGTGTCTTCCTTGTCACTCCTATGCATCTGTAGATGCAAAATCTCTCTTCAAACCCATGTATCACACTCACGACATTTGGCGCAGGTCATGTCAGGTCGGGGATAGTTCACTCAGTTTTTGGGTATATTGAGGTGTATTTCTTCAGCGTTTCGGTTTTGCACCCTCTCTAAGGTTCTTTCTCACAACCACAAGTGAAAACAAAGTGAATCTATGGGTGAAAACTGAAAAAATCAGAAACTGAACTAAAAATGATGATTTTTTCACTTTCCAACGTCGCTAATCTACATCTTACTGTCACATGCTCGTCCTCCAAGCTCTCTTCCCGACAACGGTGCCAAATTTGGTGTCGCTCTAGCACAATGGTGAGTACCAATGTGAGGAGCTTCACCTCATAAATGTCAATCCGTGGAGATGTGAGGACCGGTATGAAGACTGTGAGCAAGTGATGGCACAAGTGCATGAGTGAAAGCACACAAGCATGCACACACATACACACACACGCACACAAGGTAAGAGCAAAGAGTGGAACAATGGAAAGCTTCGATTACAAAAGAAATCTCTTACAAAGCTGAAATCTACAACAATCTAACCTCAAAAATGAGCTCTCCAGCCCTTTTTATAGTTTTTAGAGTGGTTTTGGCCCTATCCAGACCTAGTGTCTGGCCTAGTTAAAAATAAGGTTCTAGGGCTTATTTGGGGACTCAAACGGAGTCTAAAAATTATGAAAGTTGGTAGGATGATACTTCTAATACTCCTCAAGCTCAAGGAATCCCCAGCTTGAACAAAACGGAGCTGTAAAAATAGATAATGGTATTTACAATGGTTTTTAGTGACAAAAGTCACTATATTTATAGGGATTTCTTCTGAAAATTTGACATGTGCTTCTTGGAGCTCCCTACATGCTCCTTCTTCTTGTGTGTCCACTTCCTTGATGTGCTTCTATGCTTGTGCTTGACCTTGACTGTCAACAATCGGGAAAATCACAAATGGCTTCCCCTCATAATAGAGGCCTTATACAACACACAATCATGAGTGGTAGAGAGTGGTTACATACTAAAAAATAGTGTTCATGAATTTGTTTTATAACTATTTAAATATTTTTGCATCTTGCAAGTGGGTACATGACCCACACTCGAGTAGACAAAGAGCCTCTTCATGTACAAAAGATCCTCAAGAAGTCATCTTTACCTTCGACTAGTCAATGTACCTCCCCTCAACCCTTAAATTTTCCTATTGATTTGGTTGCAACCCCACTCTCAAAGAAGAATCCTAGAAAGACATTGGATTTCTCTTCAGATATGTTAGAAGAAGCACAAGTGCCAATGTAGGACCTATCCAACCTACTCTCAAGGTTCAACATTATATTACCTACCTTTAAAGGATCAACATACAAAGATGTAGATGACCATGTGAGGAGATTTATCTCCTTATGTTGTAATCCTAGGCTTCAAAGTGAATAGGATGTGATGTTGGTATTATTCCCTTCAACATTGGAAGGTCTTGTAGACAAATGGTATAGCTAGTATGCAGATGGGCATCTCAACACTTGGGAAGCATTGGAGACCTTACTCTCTCAGACATTCAGACCAAGTGACTCCTAAGAGCGAGCCCTAGATCAACTAGAGAATCTCACATTATGCCCCGATGAATCATTTCATGAATTACATACTCGTACTAAAGCACTTGTTTCTCGATTACCACATGCACAAGGAGATTTCTTGGTCAAAAGTGGATAGAAAAGGCACTTTCTAGGAGGGACTCAAGCAAATTATGCGGTGAATCTGGACCCAATCGAACAACTTAGAACATAATTAGAAGAGCTAAAGATGCAGCAAAGTGGAAATGAAGAAAAGATTGTCTCACCAGCCACATGTCAAAACGAAGATTTAGTGGCCTAGCTTTGCCAAGAAGTGGAGGAATTGCAAACTTCTTAGGACATGGAAGGCAACAACAGTGGTCATTCTCACATGAACTACCCCAACAGGGTAATATGTCAATTTTGTGGTAAAGGTGGCCATGAGGCTCATGATTGCTATTACTTGAAGGGAGCCCCAGAGAGAGACAACAATCACTTTCCTAAGACTTTTTATGATAGTACATCAAATATTCATAACATAGAGGAGAATTAACAAAATAGACTTAGATACACTATACCATTGATGTGTTATTGTTGTGGAGAGTATGGCCATATGTAGAACAAGTGCTCCTTACCAGAGGGTGCACCTCCTTGTCAACATTGTCTTGAGGGCAAGGATCATTATACAAAGGATTGTCCTCACAACTGCCCCTCTTTGATCCATATGATTGTTGTGTCTCCAAAAGATGAAGGTATGGCCCCATAATCTTATGTTCTTTCGTCATCCACTATGTCTATGATAACTAGGGCTAGGAAAGTGTTGAGATATCAAGTTCAACATGTGATGATCCAGGATGACACGTATCTTTTTTTATTTCTCTGACATGTATAATGGTCATGCTCATATATGTTAGGGACACTTCATTGA
This sequence comes from Ceratopteris richardii, assembly GCA_020310875.1. Classification (NCBI taxonomy): domain Eukaryota; kingdom Viridiplantae; phylum Streptophyta; class Polypodiopsida; order Polypodiales; family Pteridaceae; genus Ceratopteris; species Ceratopteris richardii. The sequence goes on from CM035442.1 coordinate 132,223,368, forward strand.
GCTTTATTAGATTTATCTACCGAGAGTGATGGCACATTTGTATTCTTGTTTTAGGTCATTTTTGTAAATTACTTTTATGAAATAGAAGAAGAAGAAGATCATTCTTGCTTGCCTCAGTCTGTGTGTGCTCCTCATTGAGTGTGAAAGTGTGTGTGTGTGTGTGATCTCTCTTCTTTATCTCCTTCCTCACGACATGGAATCAAAGCTAGTGTGGTTGTAGAGAGCTCATGGAGAAGGTTGATAATGAAGAGTATGTGAGAAGGCATGGAGAAAGCGCGATTCACAAACGACCTCAGATTGCTACGAAAACTGTGAGATCAGAGTTTTTGACCATCTTGACCTCCATTTTGAGCTTGCAAGGTGGGTCCCAAAGAAAAACCAAGTCAATTTGCAAAACTGTAACTTCATCCTGTTCAAGAACACTGATATATTTCAAATCCAAAATTTCAAGCAATTATGTGTACTGTTGATACACGAAAATTGTGTTTTTCTAAGATTGAACTCTCACATTGTAGTGCGATAGCGTTCAAGTAGAACAATTGCTTGTAGTGTTTTGTAGTGTTGTGAATTTCTGCAGAAATGGAAAACTTGAATGGAATGAGTCAGCTTATGAGTGATAAGCTGGAGAAGAACAACTTCCATGCTTGGAGATTCCATATGAAGAATTTCCTGATGGGAGAAGGTTAATTGAAGTACATCGAAGGAGAAAAAGAAAATGCTCTGCAGTTACCAGAGAGGAATCGAACTATGGACCAGTTAAGGGCATATGAGGAGTGGAATCAAGGAGCACAAAAGGTAATGTATTGGCTATTTGTTAGCATACAAGATAACATATTGGGCACATATAGGATGCCAAGACTCCAAAAGAGGCGTGGAATAGTTTGGTCACATTGTATGAGACCAATACAAAGGCAGGAAAATTGCAACTCAAGAATGAGCTGCATACATTGGAAAAGAATGGCATGTCAGTAAGTGACTACACTCTGAAATCCAAAAGCATATGTGAGTCACTTGCATCTATTGGCGTGAATGTAGATGATGATGATGAAAGGTGGAAGTGTGCTTTCGTGGTTTAGGAGCTGCATATAAGAAGTTCAAAACTTCTATACAAACTAGGGAAAATATTCTGAATTTTGATGATCTGGTATCCATGCTGATTATTGAAGAAAACAATCTTAGTGAGGATTCAAACTCTCAAGGAAAACCTAGTTCTGTGCAGGTATTATACTTTGGTAGAGGAAGGGGTAGAGGTGGAGACTTCGGAAGTGGAAGAGGACACAATAACCAAGATCAAGGATAAGAACAAAATCATGCAGGAGGTAGAGGACAATTTTGAGGCAGGGGGAGCCAAAGAGGTCGTAGAAATTTCCAAAGAAATGATTCAGGTAATGATAGTAAAGGATGTTGGAATTGTGGTAAACCTGGACACTTTGAACGTGATTGCAGGTTGAAGAATCAAAATAACAGAAGGAAACAAAACAACTATGCATCCACAAGTATAGATGAGTCTAAGAAGGTGTTCATGGTTCAACATCATATGATGAATATGATGTCCTTTGATGTTTTAAAGTCAAATGGTAATGTCTGGCATGTTGATTCAGGTGCTTCAAATCACATGACCAGTCATGCAGAATGGTTTAGTAGTTTGTAGAAATTACCAGTTCCTGGATATTTCAAAACAGGTGATGACACAACACACCCTATCGAGCATACAAGAAACATAACATTATCTATGGAGGATGGGAACGTAAAACATCTTTTTGATGTGCTGCATGTTCCAAATATAACAAAGAATCTGATCTCTGTTGGACAAATGGTTGACTTGGGATTACAAGTTAGGTTCAATGCTGATGGGTTATAGAGTACAAGGAGGATGGATGATTGATTGCCAAGGGAAACAAAGTGGGTAGAATGTTTACCTTAAATGTGAAAATTCCTTAAATGAATGCAGCCATGTTTGCAAAAGGTGTAGAAGTTATTGCTGATTTAGAGATCTGGCATAAACGAATTGGACATGCAAATTTGTAGAGGCTGTAATTGAAGCAATGCAAGGAGATTTTCAATGAGCTATCAAATTTCAAAATTGCAGAAATGCAAAAGGTTCGTGTAGCATGTCAATTTGGTAAACAATCAAGAGAATCATTTTTGCATCACAAGCATGTTAGTGAGAATGTACTAGAAATAGTACATACAGATCTTCTGCAAAGACCACATCTATGGGCAATTATAGGTTTTATGTTACTTTCATTGATGACCATATACGAAAGGTATGGGTATATGAAAGAGAAGAGTGAGGTGTTCACTCACTTCCTAAATTTTAAGGCTATGTTGGAAAAGCAGATAGGAAATTATATTCAGATATTAAGATCTGATGGAGGAGATGTATACATGTCAAATGGGTTTAGCAATTTTCTTAAAAGTCATGGAATTCGACATCCATTTTCATGCAGGTACACACCACAACAGAAAGGTGTTGTTGAATGCAAAAATAAACATATTGCAAAAATAGCAAGAGATTTGATGGCTGAGAAGAATATGCCTCATTGTTATAGGGTAGAAGCTATGCATACTACTGTGTACATCATGAACAAAACTCTGACTGCTTCTGTACATCAAGTTACACATGAAGAGAAGTTTATAGGTAAAAAGCCAAACTTATCACATATGAAAGTATTTGATTATATTGCATATGTACATGTTCCTGATAAGTTGCGGATGAAACTTGATCCAAAAGCAGAAAAATGTATCTTCATTGGATACTCCCTTGAGCAAAAGGGGTATAAATGTTATAACCTAGTCACACGATAAGTGAAGGTAAGGAGAGATGTGGTGTTGATGAAATGTCAAGCTTATATGCGGATGCCAAAGATGGACTTAATCTTGAATCAAATGACAAAGAAAATGCTGAAAAATAAAGTGCACAATGTCAAGTTATGAGTGGACCAGATGTGTCACCAAGCAATACTTCCAACTCAAATCTTGAATAAAATGACAAAGAAAATGCTGAAAAATCAAGTGCAGAATCTCAAGTTATGAGTGGACCAGATGTGTCACCAAGCAATAGTTCCAACTCAAATCCAAGGGGTGGAAGATTGCATGGAAATTTCAGTCCAACAAATTCATCAAATACATCCAAGAAAGGTAAAGAAAAGCTTTTTCTTGGTAGTAAAACATGTACAGGTTTTCAAGACATTGATGGAGATTCAAGCAGTTCAAAAAAGAGTCTTCGTGAGGAACTTGGATTGCCCTATGTAAAGACTACACGATTAAGGAAAGCACATACAAATGATACAAGAAGAAGTCACCCAGCACCAAGAATATTTTGGAGGATGCGAAACTCAATAGAGTGATTGCCATATGATAGTTACATGGCTCGTCATTGTGCCTACATGATAAAGGTAATACAAGATGCTAAAGCTTCTTGTTTTGAATATGCAATTGGAAATGAAGATTGGCAAAAATCTATGGATGAGGAGATGGCTGCACTTTATGGAAATGATACATGGAAGCTAGTTCCATTGCCACAAGGAAAGAAACCCATAGGCTGAAAGTGGGTTTGCAAGGTAAAGCACAATGATGGTGGTAGCATAAGCAGGTATAAAACATGATTGGTAGCAAAAGGATATGCACAACCATATGGCATTGATTATGAGGAAACATTCAGCCTTGTAGCTAAAATGTCTACTCTCAGAACACTTGTTACATTACCTACAACAAAAGGATGGACTTTTCATTACATGGATGTGAAGAATGCTTTTCTACATGGTGAGATACAAGAAGAAGTATACATGGACCAGCCATCAGGATATGTAGATTCAAAGCACCCACAATATGTTTGCAGGTTGCAAAAGGCTTTGTATGGGCTTCAGCAAGCTCCTCATGCACGGCATGCAAGGATTGCTGATTACTTAACAGTTAGCACGGAATCTTGTTTTTCATTCCAGAACAAAGCATATCGAGGTACATTATCACTTCATCAAAGAGAAGGTATTAGCAGGTGATATTCATCTTGTTTATGTGAGGACAAATGAGTAGGTTGCTGATATATTCACTAATGCACTTGGAGCTCAGAAGTTGAAGATGTTTCGAGAGATGCTTGGATTACAGGATATGAAGTTGAGCTTGAGGGGGAGTGTTGAGATATCAAGCTCAACATGTGATGATCTAGGATGACACATATCATTTTTTATTTCTCTGACATGTGTAGTGGTCATGCTGGTATATATCAAGGACACTTCATTGAGCTTTATTAGATTTATCTATCGAGAGTGATGGCTGGTCATTGAAGAAGCTTATGACATAGTGAGATTTTCACTAAAGGAGCAACTTGCTCACACTCAAGGAAATACTTAGGAGGTAAAAATTGAGGAAATTTTGAAAGGAATTCATCATAAAATCAGTCTTTTCCAACTTATTCAAATGGATGCAAAGGTAAGAAGGGATCTGCTAAAAATCATACAGTCTGCCTATCTAAGTCCACCTCCTAGTATAGATGGTTTAATGGTTGAATTTCCTCCTAGAACCTTGGCTGACTATCAAAACACAAGGTTATCAGTTTTTATAAAAGATGAATCTCCAACTGGTGTTATTATAGATGGAGGCTCTATCATCAATTTGATGCCCAATTTCACCATGAAGAAACTAAAACTGAACCCCCACCAAGGCAGCACCCTTCACTGTCATGCTACCAGATCAACACTAGGCTAAACCAATCAACATTGTTCAAAAGGTCTTATAATAGTGCAACGTTGTCAGTTTCTTCTAGAATTTGTTGTTATTGCCCTACCCTAGGAGGCCTCCTACCCTCTACGTTTGGGAAGGCCTTGGCTAAGGCAACCCAAAGCTCTGTAGGATTGGGGATAGAACAAGTTGTGGATTTCAACAAACACTAATAATCAACTACAAATATATTTAGAGGAAGGATCTCACATTGGTAAAGCTAATAGGTATACTATTGACCCTTAGGTAATGCCTTCTTTACCTCAAGAAGATGATACATTATTAAATTGGATGATGGAGGGTGTAGAGTGTTGCATTGTGGAAATCAATGAAATAGATGAAGATCTTGTAGATGAAGAACTTGCAAAAGAAGTCCAAGGAAGTTAGAAAGAGTCAGAAAATGAAAATTTGAACTTGAATACTAATAGAGCAAGGCAACAAATGTGGAAGCATCAGAAATGGCTAATTTTGAGCCTGAGAGTAAAGAAGACTCCCATTTTTTGATATTCCTCAAGGATGGATTAGGGAACATACTACGGAGGATAAGCTAAATTCCACTCTTGCATAAAGTGCAAACGATTTTTCAAATAAGGCCAATCCTGACACACTTGTTCAAGAAGTAAACCTGGGAGATGAAGATAATCCTCAAATAGTCCACTAGGCCTCTCGTTGTGGCACTATCCCCCTTTGATACAAAAGGTAACCTCTTTACTTTTTGCCTATAAAAATGTCTTCGCATTGTCCTACAAGGATCTAATAGGGATTGTAAAGGAGCTTGGATTACACAGAATACCCTTAGTTGAGGGAGTTGCACCTAGAAGAAGTTGGCCGTATCGACTCAATCCGAAATATGTAGAGGCACTAAAGCTAGAAATTACAAAACTAGAGGAGGCGGGTATCATTGTTCTTGTAGAACATTCTAGGTGGTTTTTCTCCATGGTCATTGTACGAAAGAAAAATAGTGGCAAAATAAGAGTATGTGTTGATTTTCGTGCTTTAAATAAGATGACTGTTCAAGATGGCTTTCCTCAACCATTCATGGAATAGGTAGTTGAAGAAGTAGTCGGGCACACTTTGTATAGTTTTCTTGATGGTTTTAGTAGCTACAACCAGAACCTGATTCATCCTAATGATAGATACAAAATAGCCTCTCTTACTCCATGGGGTATTTATGTTTATACATGCATGGCTTTTGGCCTGAAAAATACACCGGCCTCGTTTAATAAAACAATGTATCTAATATTGGGAAAATGGTTAACAACCTTTGTATCCATTTTCATGGATGATTTTCTAGTGTTTTCAAGCATAAGTAGGAGAGCAGTAGTTCAAGATTTCCATGCTCATTTCAAAAATCTGAAGTAAATCTTTGAGGAGTGTCTGTGAATAGGTTTGAAGTTAAATCTTGCTAAATGTCATTTTTGGTCACTAAAGGCACTCTTCTTGGTAACATAATATGGGCTGAAGGGATAATTGATGATTCGCCAAAGATCATCCTTTCCATGCCTATTCCAGGAACTCCAAAGGAATAACCACAAAAGATTTATTCGAATGTGCTCAGAAATAGCTAAGCCTTTGTCATGACTTATGAGTAAAAAGATCCCTTTCTCATGAAGTCTTGAAGCAGATAAAGCATTCTGTGAACTAAAGTTGAGGCTATGTATTTCTCCACTTTTAACTCTTCCTAACTGGTCCTTAGAATTCCATGTGCATATAGATGCTAGTCTTCATGAGTTGGAGTAGTCTTGGATCAACCATCATCACAAAAGGTAGACCAACCTATCGCCTATGTTAGAAGATTGCTTACCAAAGCAAAATGAAACTAAAATACTACTAAACAAGAAGGTTTGGCTATCGTATTTGCTCTTCAAAAGTTTTGGCATTACCTCCTAGGTGTTCGAGCAATGGGATCTTGATTTCATTGGACTGATTAGTCCAACTGGTCAACTTGGGGTTAAGAAGTATATTTTACTGGCCACGTGTTATGCAACTAAGTGGATAGAAGCCAAGGCCACTTTGGACTACATAGTCTTGATGGTGGCCAAATTTTTGTACAAATGTATTTTCTCGAGATTTGGTTGCCCACTTGAAATCACTAGTGATAGGCCACATACATTGTGAATCAATTGCTCGTTTTTATCTTTGAGAGGTAGGTCTTTCCCCTGCCACCCGAAGTCCCACAACCCCTCCCCCCGCCCCATCTCTCTCTCCACCATCGGTGCACCACCCATAGCCCTCTGTAGCACCTCCCCCCATCCTCCACAACATCAACCACACTAGCCCATCATATTTCCCCCGCCACCTGTGGTCACACAAATCCCACCCATCTCTCTCCCCCTCTACGAATTCCTCTCCGCATGTTCCACAACTCAGAGCCCGTGAGGCAACTCTAATTTTTTCGTGTGAAACACCTATAGGGAAACCCATGTCAGGAAATCAATAAGGAATGAGAAGAGGGCTGAGATGTGGCACTTTGCTGGTACATTTTTCACTACAAGAGGACAATGCAATAGAGAAAGGAAGTATTGTGCGCTATATGCAGTCCTTAGAGTAGCACATTGTTCAAGTTGTTGGAGCAGCACACTCTAGCAAGGGATGTATACCAACTATAGAGTGACTATGGCCACGCTGAATGGAAACCAAACATATTCACAAAGGTTACGAAATGAGTACAGAAAATCTGAAAATGATGAAGATTCCTCGTTAGAGCACAAAATGGTACAAAGAAAGATGGACAATTGACTCGAAATGAAAAGAGAATATTTCAAACACATACACGTAAACTATATAGACATAACATTGATACACGTAAAGTATATATTCATAACATTGATACTGAAGTTAGAATCTTGTAAAACAAAGAAAAAAACCTTCCTTTTGATCATAGAAATACCATCCAAGTTTTTGCTGTAATCTCTAAAAATTCTTAAAAAAAGATGTTTTACACTTGTAGTACAAAAGATAGTTTCAAGACGGCCTCAAATATAGTATAGAAGCTAATTAAAAGACTTCGTGATGGCTTTGTTGCGGCACTTCTATTATTAAACCCTTTGAGAGTTATAGAAGCACACTTGTCAAATCTTGATACTTTCTCTTCTCTTTGGTGTAATCAAGAAAAGTAATTTTTGAGTATACAACTATATTCTATTCTCTTAAATACACACTAATTTAGCCACTTGAAGCACTTCAGAAGGTGGGAGACTATGCCTTTGTTTCCTTCCAATCTACAAATCGAACCAATAATCTTCACATTTAGTTATGTTCTTCCTTAGTATCCCTTTTTTCTTTAAATTTTTTGGCTTAGTTTCCATCAAGCTCAAAGACTCACGAACTTCAATATCTGGAATGCGTAATTCAGATTCTTTGTTGTATTATGACATGAGACTTTCATGTTTCCTTCAAACTTAGGTAATCTTTTTATTTATTGCTCATGGTAGTCTATTGCATTATCCGTAAAATTCAGGAGTATTGCATTATTAGGTACGAGGCTCTTCTGAAGCTTTGCATTATTGGATTTCGAAGGCACTTGTACTTTTGAGGTAGTAGCAAAAGTAGCAATATTTTTTCCTCATTTTCCTTCTATAGATTATGTTCCCCCATGATTTTACCTTCACTATCCATCATGCATTTCCTCTATAAATGATGCTGTCCTCATTTTCCTTCTATGGATGATGCTTTCCTCATTTTCCTTGATCTATAGATGATGCTTCTCCATGATTTTACCTTCACAATCCATCATGCTTTCCTTAATCTTCGACTCCAACATCCTCTCACATTTGGAGAACACATAGTTGGTTGAAGATGATTGAAGGAAAGAGAAAGAAACACTAAAGAAAAGATGATTGAAGTGTACAAAAAGTTTTTTGCAACAACATTAGACAAGAATGGAAAGAAGAGAGGAACATAATGCTAGAAGAAAATAGAGTTATTGAAGAAAAAAGTGTAACAATTAAAGAAAGTACCAAACATCGTAATGGAAGATGTAAACAGTTCTATCACATTAGGGGAAAAAATGAACCCTCCATGGGCCTTTTGGATTAGAGAGTGATTAGTGATGGACCAATTAGAAGAGGGTGGTGGACACATTCTAGTGCCTTAATCAACTAGGCTAGGTATAGGCTTCCCTTGTTTTGGGCTAGTCAAAACCACAAACCATGCTAAAACTCATGGTTTTCTCCTTCAAGTAGTTTTTGAGAGAGATGGGATTCAAACTCAACCCTTCGATGCCCTTCAAGATCCAACGGGCAGGATTATTTCTTAAGAAATAAGTCACTTTAAATTATAGCCCTTAGATGTTTATTAAATCTAATGGATGTAGTTGTTTCCCGAAGAAAAAAAGGCACCTTGAATTTGGGCCATTGGATCTTAAAAGAAATTAATGGATGAGATTTGATCTTTGCATGGATCACTATCCATTCAATCAAGATCATCAATTCTTTAGAAAATCCAACGGACGAAACTCTACATGCATCCCGAATTGGTTTCTCTCTCCTTGCACGAATTTTTGAGCTTTTGTCATTTAGTGATAGTGAGTGAGCCTATTTTGTCTTTTAGTGACGGATGGTTGGGTCAACCATCCAAGAGAAAAGCAATCGGACGACTGCAATTAGGCGAACTCCGCGATATTTTCTTCTCTCCTTGCGTGGATCTTCCTATTTTGTCATTTATTGCTAGAATTTGAGCTCTTAATTTTTCTTTTAGTGCCCATGTTTTTCATTTTGATCATGGCCATCCAATCAAGAGATCCAAGGGCTTGAAATGCACATGAATTTTGTCACCTGAGCATTCTTCTTTTATTCTTTATTGTCACTGACAATACCACGTGTTTTTTTCCAACCTCTTAATCCACTTGATTCGCCATTTTGTTGATATACGTAGGTAGTGATGTGTGTGAACACACTAGGACCGTCAGGGGCACTTTTTTCCCTCTTTAGGAGGTTTCTTTCCCAGGCTTCTATATACACCTATTGCCCTAATGGGCTACTTATCTTTGTACATTCTCTAGTAATACATTCAGTATTGTGTGTTTGTGCTCCAAGCTTCTTCTTCTTCCTTGTGTTGTCCGCGTGCTTCTGCAGACGTCTATCTCCAACAATTGGTATCAGAGTAGGTCATCGCTTCATCTAGGACGCCGTCAACACTCCTCCGTTTGCAGTCTTAGATTCACACGAAATTTGGTGAGCATACTCAGAGTGTTTCAAAGATCAAAATAACTTTGCTATGTGGTGCCGAAATCGCGATCTAAGCTCGTTTCCGCCTCCAAATGCACTATCGCAGCGCTTGTGTAGGCTATTTCATCTTTTTGTGCCAAAGGTATATACCAGTTTTTGTTCGCCAGTTTAAGCATCTCAAAGTCTGCTACACGTCTAGCAGAACTCGACTGGGAGTTCTGTTCAACTTTTTGAGATACAGTCAATTTTTTGCATCAAGGTATTTTAGTCACTGGCCATGGCTGAAAGCAGTGATGTATTCCGTATGTTGGCTATTGAGAGAAGTTGGATGGTACCAACTACCCATTGTGGGCTTATATGATGTGACATGTATTGATTGCAAAAGGATTGTGGAACATTATTCAGGGTATTGAAAGACGTTCTGTTACACCTCTGACTACAGGTACTACAAATACAGGTGTTGGAGCTGATGAAGATGGTGTCGAAGATGATATTCCACAGATTCCTGTTCGTGCTACTGTTTCTGCTGCACCTACTGCAGAGCAGATTCGTTGGGATGGCAGAGATGCCCAGGCACATGCATTGATAGCTTTTTTTATCAAACGTGCCGTTATTCCTCATATTCGCTCTTGCAGAACAGCTAAGGATGCTTGGGATACACTTACCACATTGTACCAAGCTAGGAATGAGGCTCGTCTTGCTTACCTCCGAAAATAGTTGAAGAGTGAGCACATGAATGAAGGTGATTCTATGTACAGTTCCTTAACGAAGATCAAAGACTTGAAGGAACAGTTGATTTCTGCTGATGAGGTTATACCAGATAGCTCACTTGTGCACACCGTTTTGAATGGTCTTCCTGATTCATATCAGAGTTTTGCTTCTACTCTTCGCTTGATGATGAAAGGCAATCCAAATGCCTTATCATTTGAGGAGTTAGTCTCTGTTCTGTTGCAGGAAGATCAGTCCAGCCAAAACATGCCCATTATGCGAGTTGCAGATCAAGATTTCCTGGCTAGTCAAAAGGGCAAAGGAAAATGGAGCTCTTTTTCTAGTAAGCAGAAATCTGCTAATTCTGCATATTCGAGGAAGGAAGATAAAGATGAGAAGAAATCAGAAAAACAGAAATTATTTTGTAAGTACTGTAAAGGGAATGATCATATCATAAAGAACTGTCCAAAACTGGCTGCTAAAGAGGCAAAGAAGAAAGAGGCTGGAATGGTTGTTGCAGAGGCCTCTACGCCAAAAATAGAGTCTGCAAATCTTGTGCAGGAAGAAGAATGGGCGTTTACTACTGTCTGTAGTTTTGACCCATCTTCTCATGAGCAGTGCATGTTTGCAGTAGACTCAGATGTTTGGTATTTTGACAGTGGGGCAACCAAACATATTACCTCACAGCGCAGTTTCTTCTCTTCACTCGAGCCTTCCCCTATAGGGAATACTGTTACATGCACTAACAACTCCTCTTATCCTGTTATGGGAGTTGGTAAGATCATTTGACTACTGCTGATGGTAGTTCTTTCACTTTGTCAAATGCTTTATTTGTGCCAGGGATAAAAAAGAACCTCTTATCAGTTTCTGCATTATCCAAGATTGGCTTGGTTGTGAAATTTGTTGATGACAGGTGTATAGTTCATGATCTATCAAATGGAGATGTGATTATTGCTTCTGACATTTTATGTCGTGGGTTGTATAAGCTCATAGACTATGAAAGATTCGTAAATGATTTGGCATGTGCAGTAAATGATTCTCAGGCTATGTTAGATGCAAAGCTTTGGCATGCACGCTTTGGTCATCTGAACTTTGCTAGTTTGCTACGCCTACAGAAATCTGAAATTGTGTCCTCTTTGCCCAAACTAGAGGCACCTGGAAAACATGTTTGTGAAGGCTGTATTTTGGACAAAATGCAGCGTTCCTCCTTTCCAAAAGATGGTTCAGTTCGGGCTACACAGAAATTGCAGCTTGTACATAGTGATGTTTGTGGTGCTATGCAGACACCCTCTTTTGGAAATTACCTTTACTTCGTGACTTTTATTGATGATTTTTCCAGGCATCCATGGGTATGTCCACTCAAAGCAAAGTCCAAAGTGTTCATGTGCTTTAAACAATTTTTGGTTTTGGCTGAAAATCTGTCAGCATGTAAAATGGGCACCCTCCGTTCTGATCAAGGGGGGGAATATATGTCTTCTGAATTTAATGCATTTCTGGCTGAACATGGGATAAAACACCAGTGTTAACCTTTGATTATTCTTCCTGCTGTACTTTTCTTCTTTACTTTGAAAGTGCGTGTTAACCTACAATGAAACACCCTCTACTTAAGAAACTACTTTGATCCATGCGTTAATTCTACCATGAATATTCTTCTTCTATGGTTATCCCACTTAAGAGTCTGACCTTTGTCTGCTTATATGCCCAACATACCGTAGTCATATCTTTGCACAGAGTTTTGAAAAGCACATGCCCAAATATTGTAGTCTTGCAAACTGCGTAAGAGTGAATATTTTGTGTTATGATACCCGAATCCGTACAGCATTATGCTCCATGGAATTGGATTGTGTTCATGGCATGGCAATGACCTTTTCTTCTTTCCTGTATTCTGTATTCTGATGTTAAAATGAGCGGCTTGGTATATGCCTTGGGGAAAACGGAACAGCTGGAACATGGTATATTGAGTTCTTATTTCCATGAATCACATAATCTGTAATGTCAACATGTGAATGAAGAAGACCGTAGTACGTCTCCTCAAGTAACCCATCTCCTCAGCCTCCTCCATTCTGCGCAAGTATCTCCTTCGACGACTCGTTCCCTGAATTGGAAGCTGAGCGTGATCTTGACGACTCGTTCCCTGAATTGGACGGTCGCAGATGCCGTTGGCAGAATCGGGTACCCAATGCAATGCAGACAGCTAATCGTGAAGATGTTCAAAGGCAAAATTGAAATGGAAAAGAGAAACTCAAACATGTTAATATATATGTCCTTTCATTTACAAAACAAACTTCGGCAAGATTTCTTTTGTCTTTCATGTTCTTTTTGTTAACTTCAAGTACAATATGATATTGACGTTGTCTACCAAATATGTTTCATGATCATCAATTGCCTTCGCATACTCTTTTTGGTTGACTCCATAATACGAAAAACATATTTGCAACGAGGTCACCGATTTATGTGACAACTTAAGAGGTTGGCAAGAAGGGTGCAACAAACAAAGGTCCTTCTAGCAATATATGTCCATTGAGACTCTGAAAAGGCTTATATGCATCATTTTATAGTTATGGCATATATGGTTGTCCTTAGCCGATGAGTTTTCCTTGCCATGTAGTACATGACTACACGAGGAACTTCAAGCATAAAAGTAATTCTGTTCCGTGCTCCAATTGTCCAATTATCTCTAATAGAAAGACATTTGATTTTCTTATATTGTATAATTCATGATAGATTGGAGATTCCATTATGTTCTTGCTTCCAATCTTCATGATATATGGCTTTCTTAAAGGAAGCTTGGTAATTGAGATCTACTCTTGGAGATTAGCTTAAATTGATTTGACATTACAATGAACTGCACGCATAACACCATGGGAACCCTTGAATCCCACAAAGAAGGGCTCGGAAGTCTAACAACTACTAGGATATAGATCCCATTCTATGACTCAAAGCAATAATAAACCCAAACATTGTGAGGTAATTCTTATATATATATATATATACATATATATATATATATATATATGTATATATATATATATATATATATATATATATATATATATATATATATATATATATATATATATATATATATATGTGTGTGTGTGTGTATATGTATATATAATATATATATATATATATATATATATATATATATATATATATATATATATATATATATATATATATATATATATATATATATATATATATATATATATATATATATATATATATGACTTCTACACTACCCCACACATTCAAGTTACCTAGCATACCTCTACCTTGTAATTTTCTATCTAGAGTTGTATAGTTCACCATTTAATCTCTACCTTGAGAGCACATGGATGGAAAATGACATCATCTTCTTACTTATTGTGAGTAGCAATTTTTGAGAATGCTTCTCTACTATTGCTTCTGTGTTTTCTTGTGAAACACCTTTCTTACATACTTCATCTATGTTTTCAAATCAAGATAATTAATTTTTGAATATATAACTATATTTTAATTCTTGAACCAAACACTTTAGACACTTAACCCACTTTAAAAGATTGGTAATGGAGAGTTTTGGTATTTCTTGAAAACTCACACTTTCATGCCCATTTTTTTTGCATTTCCTTGTAAATGTCTAAACATTTGTATCTTCATATGCGTTAGGCTCCAAGTAGCAGCTCTATTACTTAAGAGGTCACCAATTATCCATGTCAAAGAATGTGGCTCTCGTTGTCAATTAATTAGCATTGTTAAAGAGGGTGTGTGTGTCAATTATCTAGCATTGATAGGGTGTCAAAGCATGTTTGGATAAAGATAGTTCTTAAAGATGCTTAACCTTATGAGAATGATGAGAGGGTGCATATAGCACAAGTAAAGTTTGGGCCTTAAATTGATTGAGAATGTGGTGTCTAGGGAGAAGAGTAGAGTCCTATTTGAAATCTCCCAATAAACCATCATGAGTGCTTATGTTTCCATTGTGTGCTCCTCTTTGCTTGGTTGTGAGTTTCTGTAGTAGAAAAGCTCTCTACTCTTATCCTTTTCCTTTGATAGTTTGTCAAAGCATGTTTGAATAGAGATACTTCTTAAACACTATTGAGAGAACACTGAGAAGGTTAATATAACACGAGTAAAGCTAGGCCCTTAAATTGTTAGAGAATGCGGTGTCTACGAAGAAGAATAGAGCCCTATTTGAAATATCCCAATAAACCACCATCGGTGCTCCTGTTCCCATTGTGTGCTCCTCTTTTCTTGGTTTTGAGTTTGTGTAGTTGAGATGATCTCCAATCTTATCTTTTTCCCTTGACAGGGTGTCAAATCATGTTTGGATAAAGATAGTCCTTAAAGAAGCTTAACATTGAGATAGCAGAAGAAAAACTAGGGCCTTAAATTGTTAGAGAATGTGGTGTGTAGTGAAAAGAATAGAGTCCTATTTAAAATCTCTCAATAAACCATCATGAGTGCCCATGTTTCCATTGTGTGATCCTCTTTGACTGGTTTTGAGTTTTATCTTTTCCCAATGATAGGGTGTCAAAGCATGTTTGGATAAAGATAGTTCTTAAAGAAGCTTAACATTGAGAGAATGATGAGAAGGTGCATATAGCACAAGTAAAGCTAGGGCCTTAAATTGTTTGAGAATGTGGTGTCTAGGGAGAAGAATAGAGCCCTATTTGAAATATCCCAATAAACCATGATCGATGCGCATGTTCCCATTGTGTGCTCCTCTTTGCTTGGTTGAGAGTATGTGTTGTAGAAAAGCTCTCCACTCTTATCTTCTTCCCTAGGTAGGATGTCAAAGCATGTTTGGATCAAGATAGTTCTTGAAGATGCTTAACATTGGGAGAATGATGAGGGGGTGCATATAACACAAGTAAACTAGGGCCTATAAATTGTTTGAGAATGTGGTGTCTGCGGAGGAGAGTAGAGTGCTATTTTGAGGGAGATGATTAATCTCCAAAAGACAAGCTACACTTGAGTTCAAAACACCTCTATGTCAAGTATAGCTCAAAACTTTCACCAATTTTGAAATCTTTTACCAAAATATGAACACTCAACTTCTCTATGAAAACTAGCTTCACTTAAAAAAGTTTGCCTCACAAAGTTCACTTATTCACTCATGAAATGATTAAAGTTTTGTATGAAAATCTTATAAAACACTCTTCTATTGTTTGCGCAACTACTCCAAGTTAAAGTTCTTCAAAAGAACTTACAAAACTTTAGATTTACTCCAATAAGTAAACCTATGTCTGAAACAAGCACTTTCTACAGGTGACTTTTACATATTCAACTTTAAACAGTTGGTTGTCATAAAACATAACACGTTTAATAAAATGATTTTAGACATAGATAGCTTACCTTCTAACTTAGATTTTGACTCCTCATTTATGTGAAATATTACACTATGCACTAAGATCTGATCAATCCTTTGATCATCAGGATTGCACCTATTTCAGATGACATTTATCACTAGTTCACATATAAATGTTTCTATTCACAATTCTCTCAGCGTGATTACAATTCGACTCTCAAATCTTGACCATAGATTCATTGCCTATGAACATAGACATCTTACAAAAGGATTCCTAAAATTATCAAACATAGAAGGAGGTTCATAGAGAAAAGATCGATGCACAATTCTTAGAAAATTCTTCTATTCAAGTCATCTTACATCTGATGGATGATACACATTCAACTTATGATCTATGCCTCTCTATCTCATCTATATTTCATCTCTTACCTTTTTCATGACTATATACAAGTGTATATATACATATGAGTGTGTTATAAATCAATGTTTCCATTGCGGTGCTCCTGTTTCCATTGTGTGCTCATGTTTCCAAACAATGCTATAAATCAAACAATGTTAGATAGCTTAGTTTCTTATCTTGGTGCTAACTCGGAGGGTTATCGCCTTAATTAGCGCGAGTTCAAATATCATGTTCAACAACTTCAGATTCAGCTGCATGGAGTAATTTTAATCATCTACATATTATGTCTATTTATCACTTAGATTATTTTATGGCTGTTTATCACTTAGCTTATTGAATGAGGCCATAAAATATCAAACATAGATCCTTGAAGTAGCGCGTAATAAATACTTCTTTAGAGATTAATTAATTTCGTTGAGGGATAGGGATCATGTTAATACAGATCATGTTAAATATGAAAATGATGGAGATTCCTCCTCAAAGAAAGATGAAGAATTAAATCAAAACGGAGAAACATTCTTCAGCAACATACGCTCAAGTATATAGATATCACGTTAATACACTCAACAACATACGCTCAAGCATATAGATATCACCTTTTTATTGAAGCCGGAATTTGATAAACGAAAGGTAGAGTCTTCAGGTGACTCTAACAAGAGAATGTGGTGTCTAGGGAGAAGAGTAAAGCTAGGGTCTCAAATTGTTAGAGAATGTGGTGTCTAGGGCGAAGAGTAGAGAGCATATTTGAAATCTCCCAGTAAAACATCATGAGCCCTTATGTTTCCATTGTGTGCTTGTTAGAGAATGTGGTGTCTAGGGAGAGAATGTGGTATCCCCAAAATTAGATGGCCTAATACTTGCATTAGCCAAAATTAAATGGCCTAATACTTCTTTAGATCTTTCATTCTGCGCAAGTATCTCCTTCGACACTTGAAATACTTTCACATCTTTCATTTACAAAACAAACTTCGAGAATATTTATTTTTTCTTTCATATTTAAAATGAAAAATAATTTGGGATAATCGATTGGTTAAAGGCAGAATTTATAGAGTAACTCACCTTTGTATTGAAGCCGGAATTTCATAAAGGAAAGGAAAAATCTTCATAAATTCTTCAAAAATTCTTCATCTTGTCACTTTCTCTTTTCACCCTTTTATGGTTTTCATTTTGCATCTTTCATCTTGATTCTGGAATCATATGAGTATTGCACCTTGAGCAAAGGGTATGCAAGTTAATTGTTGAACATTGTCTATGTGCAAGTAGTGGCATTACAATAGATTTCGTACATGTAAATAGGTATAAAAGAAATTCATGGGCACTTTTTTTTAGTATGTAACCAATGTTCACCATTCATGATTGTATGTTGTATAAGGACCTAAGTGGCATATCGAGATTAGGTGGCCACCCATGTTCTATCACCCATGATTCACCATCCGCAAAAGGCCACATCTCTTATTCGATATATATATATATATATATATATATATATATATATATATATATATATATATATATATATATATATATATATATATATATATATATATATATATATATATATATATATATATATATATATATGACTTCTACACTACGTGACAAATTCCAGTGAGCTAGCATACCTCTACCTTGTAACTTTCTGTAGTCAGTTCTTGCTCACGCGCACACAGAGGTTATAGATGCTGAAAACACACAGAAAAATAGACACACAAGAGACGAGAAAAACCGCAGTACTGGGTGCAATCTCCCCCCACGCACTCTCTTTCAACAGTCCACAGAGTGCATGTCAGTGACTTTGAAAAGCAAGCGTGAAACTAAAAGTTGGTAACTTTTCTAGAAATCCATTTCTTTCAATAACAAAAACTACGGTCTACAACGACCCTTATTTTAACCATTATTTTTCTAATTGTTTCTAACAATAGAACCTTCTATGCGGGTTTATTTACAAAACAAATAAATTATAATTTGGATTATTGATGTCCGCCCTTTCACGCCTTGCATGCTCCTCATGAATCTTCAGCTACTATATCAAAAACATCAAAAACACATTAATACATTAATAATTTAACACTCCAACAATGCATTGTTCCAACATATTCCATAAGTTATAACATGCCCCTCAGTTGAACAAGCAACTGGCTTGAGTTGATAAAATAATAAACATGGATGGCCAGTCACATGTTTCATCACTGAATGAGAAATAAGCATGTGCCATGTAATAACACATGCATGGAAATGTTCATGGAGGTGTTACATTAATGTGTTGGTGTATGATATGTAGATATTAAGTGGTCATTATGAGGTATTAAATGTGTTTTATGTATCCATTGACATTCTTCAATAGAGTGATTTTTGTACTTAACTAAATATCGATGATATTGAGTACCTATGCATGTAGTAGTGACATCATGATCAATGATTTTCTCAGGAACTAAGATTTCAGATTGTTCTGCAATTAAAGGAGGGTCATCAAGAAGTGGAGTGAGTGGTAAAATTCCTTTACATGGTTTAAGTAAACTAATATGAAAAGAGTTATGTATAGTCCAATGAGATGGAATATCTAATCTAAATGAATTATCATTAATTTTTTGTATAATGCAAAACGGTCGATAATAGCGTGGTGCAAGTTTAATTTTAGGATGGTGCAAAATATTTTTTAAGACTTCTTTTGATGATATGCAACCATACAAATCATTTTCCTTGAATTCTTTGGCTAATCGTTTAGTATTGATATTTCGTGTATATCGCTCTTGACTTTTCCTAATGTGCTCGTGAACATCATGAAGTATAGAAATGTGATCTTGAGCAATAGAATCAGCCATCGGAATGTCAGTTTGGGTGAGTGACATGGGAGTGGGAAGCTTTTTACCAAAAACAATTTCAAAAGGTGCACGATCAGTAGTGGTGTGTGTAGTGTTATTGTAAGCAAATTGAAGCAATGGCAACTTTTCATCCCAGTTACTAGGATTATCTAATGAATAACAATGCAATAAATCAAGAATAGTATTGTTCGTAGCCTCACTTTGTCCATTACTTTCAGGATGAAATGCAGAGCTAAAATCTATTTTAGAACCAAAATGTTCAAATAAGGCAACCGAAAAACGAGCAAAAAATCTAGCATCATGATCAGATAACATTACTTTAGGAAATCCATGAGGTGGGAAAATGCATTTAATGATGGAGAGTGTTCATCTCCAAAAGAACAAGCTACTCTTCAAATTAGAGCACCTCTATATCAAGAGTAACTCAAAACCTTTCCCAATTTGGAGGATTAATGATCAATTATAAAGATTTTGGACAAACTGTGAAGAAGATGATTCGAAAGAAATTCTGCTGTAGATAACTCTCTCATTGACTTATCAAATGCGTAAAGGTTTTTATAAAACTTTGCACAAGGTGTCGCCTATAATTTGCACACCTCCTCCAAGTTATAACACTTCAAAAGATTTAGTAAATCTTGAGAAATGAACTTAACAAGTCACCTATGTCTAAAACTGTTCTTCTGAGAAGTCGATTCAGACACCTATAACTTCTAACACTTGGTTATCTCAATCTAGAACCCATTTATGCAAATACTTTTAGTCATAGGTAGCTTACCTTCCAACTTAAAGATTGAGTGCTTGTTTGCTCAAAACTTTACACTGTGGAAGGAGAACTCACCAAAACATTAGCATCAAATTTTGCGCCTGTTTCAGGAAACAGTGAACACTTCTTCACATATGAATGTTCCTACTCATAATTCTCATGGCATGTTTACAATTAGGCTCTCAAACTTTAACCATAGACTCATTAACTATGGAATTAGACATCTACAAAAGGATTCTTGAAATGATCAAGTAGAGAAAGAGAATGCACAAAAAGTTCGGGCGCAACATTTTTCATTTCTGAGAAATTTTTACATCTGAGTAATGAGAGAGATTCTATTCACTTCTAAAAGGTCTAATGACATCTAATTCTCCTCAAAACTTATTCTAACACATTCTCTCCTATTTGCCAGGACATATATAGGCAAATATTTACAAGATCATGACCATACAAAAGTATGTGATGAACTGACTCTAAAATAATGTACATATGTATACACATCTTTATCTCCTGGATATGCACTTCCTTCATGCTTCATGACTTGGTCTTTTCTTCAGTCCTTGACTTCAATTCTTCATCCAAAACTTCAATTGTTGATTGCCTTACACCAATAGCTCCCCCTCAATCATCAATTGAGGTTTTCTCTATCTTCTTTATGCCTGCCATGTCTTTGAATCTCTGTAGCTTTGGTCCATCCACGCTTTTGGTTAGCATATCATCTATCTGATCTTTTGTTGAAGTATGTATGACTTCAATCTCTTTATCCATCACCATCTGTCTTAGAAAGTGATACTAAATCTCAATGTGTTTAGTCCTGGCATGAAACACAAGGTTAGCAGCTAAATACAAAGAACTCATGTTATCTCCATGAATAGTGGGTATACTCTGAATGATATCAAAACTCTTCATGAGAGTCTTAAGCCATATCACTTCCTTTGCAGCTTCAACCATACCTTTGTACTCTGCTTCTGTAGATGATAAAGCCACTGTGTGTTTCTTCTTTGAACACCAAGAAATTAACTTATCTCCCACATAACACAAGTATCCATATGTTGATCTCCTATCATCAGGATTACCTGCCCAATCTGTATCACTATAAATCTTGATGTTTGCATCTAATGTAAAACCATAATACAAACCTTCTTTGAGTGTACCCTTAATATACCTCAACACTCTTTGACCTACAATCCAATGTTCTTTCCTAGGGCAGTGCATGAATTGAGATAATACTCCAACTGCATATGACAAGTCATGTCTAGTTAATGTAGCATAGATCAGACTACCAACCAAACTCTGATATAGTTTCATGTCCTTGAACTCTTCTCCTCCATATCTACTCAATTTGTGATTCACCTCCGTTGGAGTAGGTGCTACCATGCAATCATTCATCTTAAACTTGATCAACAAGTTTCTCAAATACCTTCCTTGAGTTACATACACTCCATGTTGAGTGTATGAGATCTCCATGCCCAAGAAATATGACAAGTCTCCCAAATAACTGATCTTGAATTCTTTCTCCATTTGCTTCTTTAGGCTTTGAATGCCTTTCTCATTTGTACCTGTAAGAATTATATCATCAACATATATGCACATGTAGATAAACCCATCTTCACTTGCTTTGACAAGCAAGCTACTATCTGCCTTAGATACTTGGAAACCAAGTTCTTTCAAGAACTTCACAAGTCTATAATTCCATGCCCTTGGGGCCTGCCTCAAACCATACAAAGCTCTCTTGAGCTTGCACACATGATCTGGATACCTTCCATCTCTGAATCCTTGTGGGTGCTCCATGAAAACATCATCTGAAATATAACCATTTAGAAAAACATTCTTCACATCTAATTGACATAATTTCCAACCTTTACATGCAGCAATAGCTATGAGTGTCCTGATAGTTGTCATCTTTGCCACAGGACTATAGGTCTCATCATAATCCATATGTCTGAGAAAAACCCTTCACAACAAGTCTAGCTTTATATCTAGACACACTTCCATCTGCATACCTCTTTGTCTTGTAGACCCATTTACACCCAATGATCTTCTGACTATTTGGTTTAGGAACCAACTCCCATGTCTGATTCTCCATCAATGCATCATACTCCTCCTGCATAGATTTCTTCCAATTTTCCTTACCTTTTGCCTCTTCATATGTAGAAGGGTCTTCATCTGCCTTTATCATATAAGCATAATCTTTGGTAGCCAAAAAAGAAGTGTCATAGTTATACCTTGTAGGTTGCCATTTTTGCCTTGGTGACCTTCTGAGTTCTCCACTTCTTGAAGTTTCTGGTTCATCACACTCGGGATCAAACCTTGGCACTTCTTCAACTTCAACTTGTACTTCATTGTTCTTCTCTTCATCACATATCTGAACCTTTGATTTACCTTTCTTTTGATCCACAATTTCTTCATCACCTGCGTAAATATTGAATGTATCTGCATACCAAGTACCTTGCTCATCAGATGTAACATCTTTAGATACAAGAAATTGTTTTGTGGATGGACTCCACAACCTATATCCCATCTTCTTATCATCATATCCAATAAACACATATTTGTCTGCTTTAGGCTCCAATTTATGCCTCAATTGTGATGGCACATATGCATATGCCAAACATCCAAATACTTTACAATGATCTAGAGTAGGTCTTTTACCCCACTATGCCTCATATGGTGTCATACCCTGCAAAGCTTTACATGGTAACCTATTGACCAAATAAGTAGCTATGTTTACAGCCTCAACCCACAAATAATTAGGGTAATTTTTCTCCTTCATCATTGACCTTGCAAACTCAACAAGAGTTCTATTTCTTCCCTCTGCTGCCCCATTTTTTTGAGGAGAGTACTTGCAGGTAACCTCTCTGTTTATACCTGCATTCCACAAATAATCACTGAACTCATTAGAGAAATACTCTCCCCCTCCATCGGACCTTAGTCTCTTCAACTTATGACCTGTAATTCTCTCTACATACACATGATAATGTTCGAATGTATTGAATACCTCTGACTTATCTTTGATCACATAGATAGTGATCCATCTGGTAGCATCATCAACATAAATCACATAGTACCTTGAGCCATTGATACTAAAATCCTTTGATGGTCCCCACACATCTGCGTGTACCAATTCAAGCTTCTCTGAAAACGTAAAACCATGCTTGGAATAAGATTGCTTATGAGCCTTACCTAATTGACATGCCTCACATCTGTATGTCATATGTTGACCTGCAATATTAGGCAATCCAAGCACTGAACCATTATTAACCATATCTTTGATACCTCTTTCATTGAAATGTCCAAGCCTCTTATGCCAAAGATCTAACTCAGAGATCTTATGTCCTCCATAAGTGAACAAGGCATGACCAACATTACCTTGGATCTTCAATGTGAATAATCTTCCTTCTTTCTTCCCTGAAACAATTTGTTTATACCCATTGCTAGGGTCTTCCACAAACACTCCTTCATTAGTGAGCCTAACTTCATAACCTTTTTCAACAATTTGTCCTACACTTATCAGATTCTTAGGAATTGTAGGAACATACAAAACCTTACTTAGGAGAGTACTACCATCCTTGGCCTTCACTTATCCAATTGACTTCACATTGTGCTTTGTATTCTCACCTATTTGAACTACATGATTAGTTATCTTATTTTCCTAATCAGTCATCAATGCTATATTACCACTCAGGTGATTGCTACACCTTGAGTCAATGTAGAAGACTCTTTGATCTTCACTTTTCCTTTCACAAGTTGCATTCATTATCAATGTTGAATCTTCCTTCTGATCTAAAGCATAATTGTAGTAGGTATTTTTGTATTGTTGGCTTTGGAATCCTCTACCTGCATTTCTTCCAAAATAACCTCTACTACCTCTACCTCTGAAATTACCTCTTTGATTTCTGCCACCTCTTCCTCTCTAATTGAAGTTCTGATTATATCCACCATTACTCTGAGTATTATGCCAACAATCATTAGCTAAGTGATTTGTCTTACCACAAATCTAGCAAGCTTTGACTCCATCTTTATTACTCCTGCCTCTTCCTCTACCTTTGCCACCTCCTCTTCCTCTTAGGAAGTTAGCTTGGCTAGTTGTACCTTCATCCTCATTTGCTTGTTGCTTTCCTTTGATATTCTTCTTCTTATCCTTTGAATACATTGCATGACCTGTACTCTTGTCACCTTCACCTTTGACATCCTGCTCAAAGGTTATGTTAGACGGCCGCCAAAAAAAGGACAGATGTAACTGTGACAGATGTCATAAATGTAGAGGAACATTTTGAAATGCGCGCGCAATTATAGATTCGCGCATCTTTGTAAAAAACTTCTATATAAAGCAATGAGAAAAGAGTAGTCGGGAGTCCGCTTTTTCAGAAGTTGTTAGAGTATTGTCTGAGTTTGTGTGGTGTCGTCATGAAGTTGAGTCATATTTCTGTGTTGTTCTGTTCATTCTGTTCGTCTACTCCGACTGTAGTGCAGAGTAATGACTCTGTAGTATCGAGTTGTGAATCTGTTTGCTAACAATTTGTGTGCGCTTATGAACGTTGTCAAGGAATAAAGTACTGTTCGTTGTTTTTGCATAGTCAAAAGAGTGTGTGAGTTCGAATCGGACGGGATGTGTGTTTAGTATTCTCTGTCAAGCGACCTGATTCGGTACAATAGTCTGTATTCACTGTTGATTCCAATCATAGGGAAGGACTAGTATCGGTAATAGTATGAACCACGATTGGAAAAACTGATAAGTTTTGTGATGCATCAAGTGTGATTAGGATGCCTGTTGATTGAGTTCTGCATACGATAAGTCTGTATACCCTTTGGTATGGCCGTCTGTCTGTCTGCTGTCCGGTGTACCTGTCTGTCCCGAAGAAGTGTGTATTGAGTTGCATAAGTTTAGTAAAGTTGAGTAACTCTATTAGTCTGCGAGTCAGAACCAGACTACTGTTCTGTAACCATAACAGATTAGTCTATAAGTTCGGCGTCCTAGTATGCAGAAATAGTTACTAGACAGTTAAGGCTAAATACTGAACTAAGACGTGATAGAGTATTTACGGTTGTGTAAGGATTTGGGAAAATAGTATAGGGCCTCTGTCTAATAGACCCCTACCACTCCCAAGAACCCATGTGACTAAGAGATAGCTTAATGTTAGTTATCCCGGTATTGCCGATTGATTTAACCAGTTAATCTGAACATAGAAGAGTAAACGATTGAAAGGTTCGGGAACATCGGACCTTTGAAAGTGTTTTGAGTCTGAAGTCAAAAGTTGAACGACTAACATTTGGCGCCGTCTGTGGGAAAGTGGCATCAGATTGCCAGTTATTTGTGAGAAAGTGGCATTAGAGTGCCAGGTGTTTGTGAGAATCAAACATCCTATTTATCATTCGATTGACTGACAGTAGCAACAGAGCTAGATTATTGCAAACTGTTCAGATAGTGTTACTGCGCAATGATACATGCCGGTTACTCGGTCTGGCTAAACGTATCCTAAGAACCATAAGGCTGGAGCACGTAAAGTGCTAAAGACAACCCTAAGAGAAGAAGGTATAACGCGGTCTGACCCAGTGGTCAAGCAAGTTAACGACGTTAGAATTAATTCCGATCATATTCCGGTGGAACGATCAACGCCTTTGGTACATTCTGGTGCTACTTCGACCCAGCCTATCGAAGATATAGTAATTCCAGAATCTACTAAGACGCCATTGGAAAACAGTTTAACAATCTTGGATAAAGATTCAGAGTTATCTACGATCAGAAACACTCTAGGAAAAGAAATCGGTAAAAGCGGAAAAACACGGCATTCTGGCACAATTTCGGTTCATTCCCGTGATATTCTGGTGATAGAATCACCAATTGTCGGCGAAGGCTTAGCATTTTTTGCGGAATCCTCAGCCCAACCATTGTGCTTGGAAGAAAGATTCCGGATATTGGACATCTAGAAGGAAGGAAAGCTGTTCGAAGCAGAGATCCGAAACATCCTAAGTAAAAACAGCACACCGGAAGGCACACCATCTGGCAATACAATTCCGATAGTTCAACCAATCAACCTCGAGATACAGAAGGAAGGCCTAATACACTCACAATGAACGGACAACAACAGCAACAACAATTATGTCAACCAAGGCCGCCTCCAACAAGAGTAACATACACGAAATTCAGAGGATTCCCAGGAGATGATCTGGATGCTCACGTACGCACTTTCGAGATAAGTTATGCAGTTCTTAACCATCCACCAGATCAGGCGTATAAGGCCATTGTTTTTCAATCTACACTGGTCAATGAAGCAGCTAGATGGCTTACGGAATACGATATTAATCATTTCGGTACCTATGATGCAGTACGAGATGCTTTTCTGCAACGATTTAGGCTAAAAAAGAATCCCACCAAAATCTTTGATTATTTACAAAACAATCGACAGAAGGAAAATCAGAATGTCCAGGAGTATGCTACACTCTTTAGAACACACTTACGGCAGATACCAGAGGCCCACGCTAACTTACCTGATGATATCATCACTCAGTGGTTCATAAATGGCTTAACCCCACAACTGAAGCAGATCATGATCATAAGATGTGTCGGAGCTATGACGCTAGATGCAGTCATTGCAATGGCTCTGCAACTGGAATCCAAAGTCGGTGGATTTACAGAAGACCTGGAGTGGTTAAAAACAAACAAAAATATGGCTGAAGATATAACCAGACAAGTATACTGCATCACATGCAAAAATTCAGGTCATATTAGTGCCAATTGTGCACTAAATCAAACGTTTTGCGCTATCTACAACACTGCCGGACACACCACCGGAAACTGTGTCTACAACGCCAGAGTACAGGGAACAGCAACCGTCAATGCAGTTATTCAAGAACATGGACAGCCAGCAAATCACTATTTGCCTCCGCAAATGAGAAATAATCAACTGCAAGGATATCGGAACTACCGAGGACAGAGGAACAACAATTATAATGCAAACCACTGGCAGAACGGACCACCACTGGAAAATCCCAATTTACCACTGCCACGTTGTCATTTTTGTGGTGAATTTGGACACATTAGGAGATTTTGCAAAGATGTAGTTGAATATGATCAAAGGAAGAAGGAACGACAAAACCCAATGGCCAACATGGTACAAATCACACCAATAGAAACACAGATTGCTACAGTCCAAACCCGATCCGGTAAACAACTGCAGCCGGCAGCAGAAATATTCGAACCAGGGATACGCGAACAGCATAGGATGTATAACAAGGCTAGTCATTGGACCGCAACAGAACCACCAGTTTTCCCAGAACCTATTCCGGTATCCCAGCCTTCGTTGACAAAGGAAGAAACACAACAAAAGGAAGCTGCAGCTGGGACATCATCGATAGTAGGCACAACAGCAGACACTTCTGCATCGGCAGAGGCACCTAGTTCAAAGGAGCCAGACAACCAATCTCAACAGGCCTGGGAAATTTTATCCAAGGCATCTATCACCCTGCCCCTAGGCCAACTTCTGGCATTAGTACCTGGGAATCGACAACAGTTCCAGCAACAGTTCAGTCTGGTACCTTCTTGTATTCCGGCGACAGCAGCAGTTCAACCGGAACCTGATTCTACGGTTGATCATTCAGTTCCCTTGATTACAGTATGGTATAAGAATCATAAGATTACGCAAGTATTGATTGATGGAGGCTCTGGTGTTAACATTGCGACTGCAGCATTATGCAAAAGATTAGGATGGACCGAAATCGAACCAGTTCAATTTTTTGTCAGAATGGCAGATCAATCAAGAGTCCACCCTTTGGGGTTGTACGAAATGTCCCGATCACTTTACAAGGTACGACCTTTAAAATGACCTTTGTAATACTAGATCTACCGGAATCCACTTTGGATTACAAACTTCTTTTTGGCCGACCTTGGCTAAAGCATGCGAAGGTAATACAGGACTGGTTTGCACAAGAGCTTACGTTCAAAGACGTCAATCGTAGATATGTGGTAAAATTAGATGCTATACAACCTTGCGAACTTCACGCCAGACCATATTTTGCTGAACCAGTCCACATGTTAGATGGACTATCAGATCATGAAGAAGAGGAATTTTTGAAGAATAACGCTGATTTAATGTCCTTAGGGACTGTTGATCTACAGTCCGTTATAGATAACTGGAACACTTCAGTTTGTACAGTAGTACCTATCACCGAAAAAGCTAAGCAGGAAGATACTGTCTCAACACATGACGATGAATTACAACCACTGTTCAAGTCAACAGACGATACAGAGAAACCTCAATAGTTTTATGTCCCCGAAGACCAGCTGACCACGTACAATCTAGGAGACAAAGATCATCCGCGACCTGTAAAGATAAGGCAAAACTTACTGGAAACATTTAAAGCTGATTTGATTCAACTTCTTCGTGAATTCTCAGACGTCTTTGCATGGGATTACAAAGATATGAAAGGATTAGATCCGCGCATCTATCAGCACAGAGTCATGTTGAAGCCTGAAGCTAAACCGAACAAACAGCCCAGCTACCGGATGAATCCCAATTATGCATCACAGGTAAAAGCCGAACTTGATAGATTATTAAAAGTAAAATTCATCGTACCAGTAGAGCATGCTGAATGGATCTCACCAATTGTGATTGTGCCAAAGAAAAATAAGCAACTGCGAATCTGTGTAGACTATCGGAAATTAAACGCAGCAACAGTACCAGACCCTTTCCCGATCCCCTTTTTGGATACCATGCTCGATAGGGTAGCAGGTCATCAAATGTATTCATTCTTAGATGGATACAGTGGTTACAATCAGGTTAGAATGGCTGAAGAGGATATACCAAAAACTGCCTTCATTACCCAATGGGGTGTCTTTGCCTACACCGTAATGTGGTTCGGATTAAGAAATGCACCAAGCACATTTCAGCGATGTATGCAAGAGATTTTCTCTCCTTACCTCACTTCATTTATGCAAGTATATCTCGATGACTTCTCAATTTTTGGTAAGATGATGGCACATTTATTTCATTTACGCTGCTGTTTTCAAAGGTGCAGAGAGTACAGACTTTGTCTTAACCCCTCTGTGTTTGCTGTTTTGTGTGGCAAACTACTCGGTCATATTGTATCTGCCCAAGGTATCCGAGTAGACCCAGATAAGATTTTGGCAATTTTAGAAGCCCCGGTACCCGCCACTCCAAAATAAGTAATGCGTTTTATGGGTCAAGTATGGTGGCATGGCAGACACTTACGGTGGCTTGCTCATTTAGCTGTACCACTGAACAGGCTAATCACAAAAACCCCCCGACAGTTCGAATGGACTCAAGAATGCCAAACTACATTTGATCGACTCAAGTATTTATTGACGCAGGCCCCAATCTTACAACCACCGGACTGGGACAATTCGTTCCATGTTTTTGTCGACGCTTCAGATATTGCGATTGGCAGTATTCTGATGCAGCAAACAAATAAGTGGTTTCGCCCCATTTATTATGCCAGCAGAAGGCTTGCACCTGTAGAAAAGAACTATTCTACCACCGAAAGAGAATGTCTAGGATTGATTTACTCCATCAAAAAGTTCAGACATTATCTACTAGGCCGGAAATTCACCTTCCATGTGGATCATGCTGCCCTCGTTTATCTAGTAAGACAACAGCATTTAGGTGGACGATTAGCACGATGGGTGCTACTCTTGCAAGAATTCGATTATGAAGTCATCCACCAACCCGGAAATGCACATGCCTTAGCAGATTTCTTATCTCACCTAGATTCCGATGAAGCTCCGATAGGCATAGATGATACGACTCTAGCGATCTATAGTTCTGAGCCACTGCCCGATGAGACTGCCGAATCACAAGCACCACCTACATATTATGATCAGATTCTAACTTTTCTCACCGAAGGATGCTTTCCATCCCAGACAGCAAAGGCAGTCCGAAGGAAAATTGCAGTCTTTAGCCGCCGATTCCGGTTAGTTGCTAGAGAACTATATTATGTAGATCACACCGGAATCCTACTTCGCTGTGTTCCTCCGCATGAAATTAACTCAGTCATCATGATGGCTCACTCGACCCCTACTGGTGGTCACTTTGCCACAGATTTGACTCACCGGAAAATTCTGCAAGGAGGTCTCTGATGGCCAACTATATACAGAGATGTGGGCCAATTTGTCAAACACTGCGATAACTGTCAAAGGTCTGGACAACCGCTGCAACGACACTTCTTTCCCTTGCAGCCAGTCATGCCATTAGAACCATTTCAGAAATGGGGATTAGATTTTATCGCTCCGATCACACCTCCAGTAGTCTTCAGTAACAACAGATACATACTAACCTGTACAGACTACGCAACGAGATGGGTAGAAGCTTGGGCTTTACGGTCTGCTACAGCGGTTGCAGTAGCAAAATGTCTGCTGAATGATGTCTTCCCACGATTTGGCTTACCACTCGAATTGGTGATAGATCAAGGTACTCACTTTGTAAATCAATTAATGAAGGCACTCACCCAATCATTCCAGGTGACACACAAACTCAGCTCTCCGTATTACTCTCGTGCCAATGGTTTGGCCGAAAGTACAAACAAATCACTGTTGAATATCCTCTGGAAACTGATCATGGAAGCACCGGAAAGATGGGATCAACTACTACTTGTAGTATTATGGGCATACCGAACTACCTATAAGGTAACAACAGGCTTGACACCTTTCAAACTAGCTTATGGCTTAGAAGTAATAGCACCCATGGAAGTAGTCATCCCAAGTCTGCGTGTAGCAATCACTTAGAAGATGCTACCGGAAGATTCCCTGACAGCACGAATGGACGCACTCAGAGAACTTGATGAGCACCGATGGCTCAGCCTTTTAACCATGCGTGAAGTACAACTAAGGCAAGCCAAGACACACGATCGATATTTGAAGACTCCAATCTTTTTGGTAGGTCAGCTTGTACTCTTCTATAATGCAAAGTCGGATAGAGCAGCAGGAAAGTTCAAACTACGATGGTTCGGCCCTTTCAAGATCTCAGAGCAAATCGGTCCGGCAACTTTTCGGTTGACTATTTCGGTTGACTACGTTGACCGGAAACCCACTTCCAAAAGTAATCAATGGTTCGAAGCTGCGGCCGTATCATCACACTACTAGCCCGCATTAAATTATTCGGCGGTGGGCCGCGTTTTGTTTAATCTTTTTTCTTTTTCTTTCTTTCTTTTCGTAAATAACCACGTTTTGTAAAATCTTTATGTCACCAGCCGCCCCCCCCCCTTACCAGTCACTCAAGCACGTACGCTAGCATGCAGACAGTACCATTCTAGCACCGCACAATGATACCCATCATCCCCCCCCCCACCGTGATGTTCCTACTTAACCCCTTCGGCCACGCCAAAAATTGCTATTGTGTTTTATGTTAGTGTTCTGTGCAACTTTTGTGTTCTGTATCCGTGCTCGTAATCTATATCAGCAAACGCCATGGAAGCGCTAGCAAACTATGCTGCCTTCCGTGATGGTATCCCTACCGAGGTAGGCGAATACCTGCGTTGCAGAGGGTTGGCCAACTTCGCTGAGTTGCCTTGGCACTCAGTGGAAGCCCATCCCTTCTTCGCGCAAATCATCCCTGCCATTGCCCAGTCCCCCACCACCGAACACCAATGGGTCTTCCCCTCGCTACCTTCGCGAACCGTCATCACCTTCCAAGCCTTCTCTGAAGCCTTCCGCCTCACCCCGCAAGGCCGAGAAAATGGCCCTAGTATCCCCCTCGCCCGCATGACCGAACTGTTCCCCCGATCTTCGTCCAACGAATACGCCATTCTCTGTCGCCCTGAAGCCGAACGATCTGCTCTGCAATTCCTAGTCGCCATACTCAACCTTTAGAAGCGCACCTACTGCATCTCCCGCCCCTTTTATTCCGCCCTAGATTTAGCTGCCCGAGAACCAGTAAACTTCGCCTCCTACTTTTTCCATAGAATCCATAAAGAATGTGTAGCTATAGTGAAGCAAGTCAATAAGGGAACCACCCCACGCTCTCGCCTTCCCCATATCATATCATTCCTCTTCCCAGCCATCCTTGCCCCACAACCACCACCCCGAGGACCAGTTCTAAGGCATGAAGAATCAGTACAACCACTTGAAGACGATGAAGAAGAAGACGAAGAAATTAACCAGTTATTCCGTCGCAAAAGAATCAGAATCAGCTCATCAGAAAGCGAAGCACAAGGGTCCACCGGAAAGGATCACGACACTGATAAAGAAAACGAGGAACAAGAAGAGACCTTCCACGACACAACCACTTCCATACACAACGAATCATCGGCCGACCAACACGACCAGCAGAATCAAATGGAAACAGAAACAGTCTCAACCGAAGAAGCATCAGAGCGACAGAACGACGAGCAGCAAGTTGCTAACGAAGCACTCAACACCCTGCTGAAGGCCGTCGAATCCACCACCGCCCACACTGCAGGTGAACACCAACCCATCAATCAAGTAAACAATACTGAATCTACTGCTCCTAGATCACCACCAGTCAACCCTCTTCCCCCGCCAATTTCTGAATCCTCTTCATCCTCCCTCAATTATTCACCCCCGACATCCCCCCAAATCCACACCCAAACCTCTGCGCAACCACAACAACCACTTCTCCTTCCCTCCATTCCGGTCTTTTCCGAGCTTGCTGCCATGGGACAAATGCTTATCAATCTATCCCAACAACTTTCGGTGCAGATCAGTGATGTCACGAATACGATTCGACAAGACCTGCAGCACAAGGTTGATCTGCTGGAAGCAGTCATCACCCCCCTTCAGGAGGAAGTCGACGCAGTGAGAGCCGAAAACCATCAATTACAAGCACAAATCGCGCAATTGCAAGCACAACTTATGACACAACAGGCACTGGTACAACAACGAGATACAGCATGGGAACAAATCGCCGCCAAGGACCAATTATTAAATGCAGCCCAAGAAGAAATCAGGAAACTGAAGACCGCACTACAAGAAAAGGAAGCCATCACCACATCACTCGAAGAATTGGTAGAAGAAACGAAAGCACAATTGCAGGAGAGAATCCAGAAGAATCAGGAGCAGCAGCGAGAAGCAAAACAAGTTGAAGACGATGTACGAAGAACCCAGGAATGCTTGGCCGAGGCGAACAATATCTTGAAAGGCCAATTAACCAGAGAAGCCAAATACCAAAAGGATCTAGCAAATGCTCGTAGAGAACGAGATGCATACTACAAAACTATCAAATTTCAGAACCAGCAACTCGAGCGACTAGATAACTAGTTGTGAAATCAGAAGGATCGAGTCACTGATATGCAGAAGAAAGTCACCAAAATAAAGACATCCCTAGACGCTGCATTATCCAATGAGTTTTATTTACAAGAGGCCTTCTTACAGACCCATGCCGAAATTCTGTTAACCCAAGCCATAGCTCTTAGCTCCGTTAGAACGGACGCTCAATTATTAAAACCGACTACTCTAGTTCAGATGATAGAAACCATTAAAAAGAAAATTACCCGAACGTTTAGGCTTGCCCGAAGCATGTATTTAGAAGGTCTCGTAGCAGAACCATAGGAACCTGCGGGTTCGAGTCCACCGTGCGTGCCAGTGTTAGACGGCCGCTGAAAAAAGGACATATGTAACTGTGACAGATGTCATAAATGTAGAGGAACATTTTGAAATGCGCGCGCAATTATAGATTCGCGCATCTTTGTAAAAAACTTCTATATAAAGCAATGAGAAAAGAGTAGTCGGGAGTCCGCTTTTTCAAAAGTTGTTAGAGTACTGTCTGAGTTTGTGTGGTGTCGTCGTGAAGTTGAGTCATATTTCTGTGTTGTTCTGTTCATTCTGTTCGTCTACTCCGACTGTAGTGCAGAGTAATGACTCTGTAGTATGGAGTTGTGAATCTGTTTGCTAACAATTTGTGTGCGCTTATGAACGTTGTCAAGGAATAAAGTACTGTTCGTTGTTTTTGCATAGTCAAAAGAGTGTGTGAGTTCGAATCGGACGGGATGTGTGTTTAGTATTCTCTGTCAAGCGATCGGATTCGGTACAATAGTCTGTATTCACTGTTGATTCCAATCATAGGGAAGGACTAGTATCGGTAATAGTATGAACCACGATTGGAAACACTGATAAGTTTTGTGATGCATCAACTGTGATTAGGATGCCTGTTGATTGAGTTCTGCATACGGTAAGTCTGTATACCCTCTGGTATGGCCGTCTGTCTGTCTGCTGTTCGGTGTACCTGTCTGTCCCGAAGAAGTGTGTATTGAGGTGCATAAGTTTAGTAAAGTTGAGTAACTCTATTAGTCTGTGAGTCAGAACCAGACTACTGTTCTGTTACCATAACAGATTAGTCTATAAGTCCAGCGTCCTAGTACGCAGAAACAGTTACTAGATAGTTAAGGCTAAATACTGAACTAAGACGCGATAGAGTATTTACGGTTGTGTAAGGATTTGGGAAAATAGTACAGGGCCTCTGTCTAACATACCCCTACCACTCCCAAGAACCCACGTGACTAAGAGATAGCTTAATGTTAGTTATCCCGATATTGTCGATTGATTTAACCAGTTAATCTGAACATAGAAGAGTAAAAGATTGAAAGGTTCGGGGACGTCCGACCTTTGAAAGTGTTTTGAGTCTGAAGTCAGAAGTTTAACGACTAACAGTTAACATATGTCCTAGCAACTGATTTAAGTCAGGAGTAAAATGATCAAGTGATAATTCAGTAGACAAAATGAATGGCTTCCATTTGTCATCACCTCTCAAACCTGTGAGGATTTGCCTTACCAATTTATCCTCCTCAATATCTTCATCAACTACTCCTAATGCATCTGCAATATCATTCATCCTTGTTACATCTGAGATAGATTGAGAGGCCTTCTTCTTGAAAGTGGTAAATTCTGCCCACAAGGATGCCTTCCTTGACTTTGTGGTGTTTTGAAAATGCTCCTCCAAAGCATTCCATATATCACTTGCACTTTCAAGACCTCTGATGTGAGGTAGCAAGTAGTCATTGACTGCCATATAGGTAATGCTCCTAGCTTGAGCATCTTTCTTCATCCAATTCTTCAATTCTGATAATTCCTCCCTAGTTGGAACACTATGATCTCTGAAGTGAGGCTTTTCTTCTTCACCTGTAATATAACCTATCAAGTCTTTGCTCATAAGATGAGATTCATTGACCATGCTCTGAAGAGAATCTCCCATCCTTTCTTCACCTGTATGTTGAATTCTTCAAACTTTATGAGTAATAGATGTACCTTTACTTAGAATAATGTTCCGTTTGTCTTCCTTGATGTTGTATGACCTTCTTCTCAAGCTTTGCCCTCAAGTTTTCACCTTTTGAACCTTCAGATGTTGAATTCTTTGCAACTGCAGCAGTCGGGATCCTCCTTCCTTCAATTCTGATGCTTCTTGCTCTAATACCACTGACGGAGAGTGTTAATCTCCAAAAGAACAAGCTACTCTTGAAATTAGAGCACCTCTATATCAAGAGTAACTCAAAACCTTTCCCAATTTGGAGGATTAATGATCAATTATAAAGATTTTGGACAAACTGTGAAGAAGATGATTCTATAGAAAGTCTACTGCACATAACTCTCTCATTGACTTATCAAATGTGTAAAGTTTTTTATAAAACTTTGCACAAGGTGTCGCCTATAATTTGCACACCTCCTCCAAGTTAAAACACTTCAAAAGATTCAGTAGATCTTGAGAAATGAACTTAACAAGTCACCTATGTTTAAAATTGTTCTTTTGAGAAGTCGATTCAGACACCTATAACTTCTAACACTTGGTTCTCTCAATCTAGAACCCGCTTATGCAAGTGCTTTTAGTCATAGGTAGCTTACCTTTCAACTTAAAGATTGAGTGCTTGATTCCTCAAACTTTACACTGTGGAAGGAGAACTCACCAAAACATTAGCATCGAATTTTGCGCCTGTTTCAGGAAACAGTGAACACTTCTTCACATATGAATGTTCCTACTCATAATTCTCACGGCATGTTTACAATTAGGGTCTCAAAATTTAACCATAGACTCATTAACTATGGACTTAGACATCTACAAAAGGAGTCTTGAAATGAACAAGCATAGAAAGAGAATGCGCAGAAAGATCGGGCGCAACATTTTTCATTTCTGAGAAATTTTTACATCCGAGTAATGAGAGAGATTCTATTCACTTCTAAAAGGTCTAATGACATCTAATTCTCCACAAAACTTATTCTAACACATTCTCTCCTGTTTGCCTCGACATTTTTTTCTATATATAGGTAAATATTTACAAGGTCATGACCATACAAAAGTATGTGATGAACTGACTCTAAAATAATGTACATATGTATACACATATTTATCTCCTGGATATGCACTTCCTTCATGCTTCATGACTTGGTCTTTTCTTCAGTCCTTGACTTCAATTCTTCATCCAAAACTTCAATTGTTGATTGCCCTGCACCAACATTTAATGAATAATTTTGCAGCTTGAGGTGCAATTAAAGTTTTTCTACACTAAATGAAATATGCATATTTACTAAACCTATCAACTATTGTCCGAATCATATCATTATGTGATGAAGTAATAGGAAAACCTGTGATAAAATCCATAAAATGTGTTCCCATGGTTCGTTTGGAATGGAAAGTGCCATTAATAATCCAAATGGTTTAGCATGATGACGTTTTACACGTTGACATACAATGCATTGAGAAACATAATGTGAAATATTTTTTTCCACGTGTGGCCAAAAGAAGAAATCTTTGGAACCAAAAATGGTCCTTTGTATGCCTCTATGACCAATGTAAGATGGTTCATGCATTTCTTTGATGAAAAAATCTTTAAAAGCTTGGGTTATGCACAATTTATGTTGAAAATAAAGAAAACCATTATGAAATGTATAATGTTCATCAGATAAAGATGCACCATTGTTGAAATCATGCCATGCACGTGAAAAATACAAATAAAATGCATAAGTGGAAGCCATATCTTGAAAAGAATGTATTTGGATGGCTGAAATATTATGCAAAATAACAGAATATGAACGAAAATGGCTAAGAGCATCAGCTACAACATTAGCTTTACCAGGTTGATATTGGATCATGGGTTGGAAATTTTGAATGAATGATGCCCTTTAAGATGCCTATCAGATATTGAAGGCTGATTTAATAAATGCTTAATAGCATGTTGATCGGTTTTGATTAAGACCTTAGAGCCCATAAGATAGTGTTTCCAAATTCGCAAAGCATGCACAATCGCTAACAATTCTTTATCATATTAACTATAATTCTTTTTTGAGGGCTTAAGCTTCCTACTCTCAAATGCAATGGGATGGTCATTTTGCATTAAAACTGCACCTATCCCTGAACCACTAGCATCAGTAACCACATGAAAGGGTTGTGAAAAATCAGGTAGCTGTA
This sequence comes from Ceratopteris richardii, assembly GCA_020310875.1. NCBI lineage: Eukaryota > Viridiplantae > Streptophyta > Polypodiopsida > Polypodiales > Pteridaceae > Ceratopteris > Ceratopteris richardii. Next base: position 132,260,604 of record CM035442.1, read on the forward strand.
AAACAGGTGCATGTGAAAGTGCATGTTTACGTTTTTCAAAGGATTGTTGTTGGGTAATTCCCCATGCAAATTTTATTTTAGTTTTTCAATAACAAGGTAAGAGGCAATGCTAAATAAGAAAAATTTTGAACAAAATTCCTATAGAAACTAGCCAACCCAAGAAAAGAACAAACATCATTGACGGATTGTGGTGTAGGCCATTCTACTATAACTTTGATCTTTTTCGAATTTGCATGCACACCTTCACTTGAAATAATATGTCCTAAATAATCTAGCTTACGTTGAAAGAATTAACTCTTTTCAGGATTAGCATAAAGTGTGTTCTCTTGTAACAAATGAAAAACTCTTCCAAGATGCTTTTCATGTTCACTATCATTCTTACTATAAACAAGTATATCATCAAAGAATACAAGAATAAAAGCTTGTTCATCAAGAAAAATGTTGTTCATAATTCGTGCAAATGTAGTAGGGGCATTAGTAAGTCCAAAGGGCATTACCATAAATTCATAATGGCCAGTTTGAGTTGTAAATGTAGTCTTAAAAATATCACTATGTGTCATACGAATCTGATGGTAACCTGATTTAAGATCAATTTCACTAAAGACATGAGCTCCTTGTAACTTATCTAAGAGATCATCTATTTGAGAAATAGGGTTTCTATTCTTGATTGTGATCTTTTTAAGGGCTCTATAATCAATGCACATTCGAAAAGTTTTATTCTTCTTCTCTACTAAGAGAACTGGTGCTCCAAATGGGGAAGAACTAAGCTTATAATTCCTTTTTGTAGTAGGTCTTTTACTTGGTTTTCTATTTTCTTTTGATGTAGTGGGCCATGTCTATAAGGTGCTTTATGAGGAGGAGAACTACCAAGGACTAAGTATATGCTATGGTCAAAGGATCCTCTAAATGGTGATATTTCATAGGGATATTCGTACATAAAACAATCCTTATAGGTACTCATGAAAGGTTTATATGCATCAGGAAGTGTATGAGTATAATCATTGATGACATTGACAAAAAAAATCCATGAATTGAATCCTTTCCTAAATGCACGTTTTACTTGAGTATGACTAAACAATGGAAATGGTTGGAAATCATGCCGTGCAGAAAAAGTAATGATTTGACCTTTGAATTCAAAGTTAAAGGTATGTGTATGGTACTCAATACGTGGGTTATAATGATGATGAAAATGCATACCTAGTATAACATCGTAAGATTGTAAAAGTGCAATTAAAAATGTTTGTGAATCAACATATGGGCCTATGTTAATCGTAACATCTTGCACTTCTCGTGTTACATTATAACGACTACCTTGAAATGCAGCTTTCACTTTATACAAGGAAGGAAATGTTTTTAATTTAATTTCTTGTACTAATAAATGTGAAATGAAGTCATGTGAACTAGCATTGTCATGTAGAATTTTAACTAATTGAGTATTTATTGTACCCTACATGCAATCTAGAGAGTGAAGAGAGATATCGTTACCCAAGGTACTTAAGTTCTTCTTGAATGATTTCTCTATCCAAACAGGAGGAATTTCTTCATTATGGAACTCATGTTATGAAATTGAGTTGTATCCGGTTTCATGTGAAGAGGTCGCAATCTGCACCTTATTTTTGTATATCCAGGTTCACCATAATTCCAGTAGGTGATTCATGGTCACTTCTGTTGGGCATCCACCACTGAAGTTTAAAGGGTAGGTGGTTTAGTAGGTTGGAGAGATGAAGCAATAGGTGGAGTTGAGTAATTGGATTGTGGAGGATGAGGAAAACTAGGGTAAGATGGGGCATTAAAAGTACGCTTCATAGGAAATATTGGTTTAACATAAAGTGGTCGTTGATGCGGTTGTGTAGACAGATTGACTTGGTTATGCACTGGAATTCTTTTTCTGCATCATTGGCAAAAGATATAGGCTCATTGAGGGTTGTAGGTTGTAGGGTGTGAAGGTTAGCAGATTCCCACCTCCAAACCATTTTCATATTTATGCTGCAAGATATCCTGTGATACATCTTCAAGCAATCGAACAAGTCATAAATTTTGCCAGAACCGCTCCGTGTAGGTAGTGACTGTATCATCCTCCTTCCATGTAAGGATCGTCCATGCACATCGAACATGTAAATGGTATTGAGGAGGAATAAAAGGATTCTTCACTTTATCTTGGAAAGCCTTCCATGTTGTTGGACGCTCTGTAGTGTGCCGTAGGACATTCCACCAGAGTGAGCTTTTCCTACTAAATAGTTAGTGGAAAATTTGACTTTTCATTTTGAGCATACATTTCATCAATATAAAAATCATCAAACTATGATAACCAGGAAAGGACTAAAGGTACATCCTTTCGGCCATCAAATCGTAGAAACTGGTAGTTTCTAGCAACAATCTTCGAATGAGTAACATCAGATTGGGCAGAAACAATAGTTTTTACTACTCTAGTAAGGTTGTCTTCATCAGCTTGTATCTTTTGGAGGACTTCATCACGTTGTCGGATCTCGTTCTGAGCTCCTTGAAGCTCATGCCACAAAAGCTCTAGTTGTTGTTCGAGTGTTGCCTCAGGTAGAGGTGAATTACTATAATCCTCCATGGTGCTCTTGGACCCTCAAGCTAGTGCTTTCCTCTCGGGATGTACCCTAAAGAAATGTACCCTAGGAGAATGTACCCTATCTATATATACCCTGATAGGATGTACCCTGTCTGGATGTACCTTGGTGTACCCTGAAAAAGTGTACCCTTATAGGATGTACCCTGAGATGTGCCATGTCGCGTCACACCGTGCCGCCTTGAAAAAGTAAGAAAAACTACAAGTTATGTTATATATAAGAGGAGAGAACTTCAGTGTCAACTCCAAGAGAGAGTGTAGTAGTAAAGCACTTCCCTCGTGTGGATGAGGTTATGGGTTCAAATCCTCCCACCTTCGTAAATCTAAAAGTCCTTATTGCCACTCATACATTAAAATTGGTTGGCGTGTAGCCAATGGCTACCAAGCGAGCCTTGGGTGGCAATGATGCCAATGTAATGCATAAGTTATGCCTAAGTTCTATGCCTTAGTCAACACCTTAGTCGACACTTTGGAGTAAGCCGAAGGAGTAAACGTAGGTGTAAACATAGGTGTAAACATAGGTTTTGGTTCTGGAACTAGAACAGAAAGTGAAACAGTAATAGGAATAGGAAAGGAAGACGGAGACAGAGATAGAATCAAAATCGGAATCCGAATCGTGAACAGAGAACAACAAAACAGAACCCTCCGTATTGACGTGTGCAGAGCGTTGATACCACTGTAGGCAGGATCTTGCTCATGCGCACACAGAGGTTACAGATGCTGAAAACACACAGAAAAATAGACACAACAAGAGATGAGATAGAATGCAGTATTGGGTGCAATCTCCCCCCACACACTCTATTTCGATAGTCCATAGAGTGCATGAGTTTATAGGAATTTTTTATTACGTCGAAAAGAGTGGTTACATGAGATCGGCTTCAAAAAGAAAGCATGAAACTAAAAGTTGGTAACTTTTCTACAAATCCATTGCTTTCAATAAGAGAAACTACAGTCTACAACGACCATTATTTTAACCATTACTTTTCTAACTATTTCTAATAATAGAACCCTCTATGAGGGTTTACTTACAAACTAAATAAATTATAATTTGGATTATTGATGTCCGCCCTTTCACGCCTTGAAACCTCCTCATGAACCTTCAGATACTATATCAAAAACATAAAAAACACATTAATAATTTAACACTCCAACAATGCATTATTCAACATATTCCATAATCTATAACACTTTCTATCTAGAGTAATTCACCTTTGTATTGAGGCTAGAATTAGTGCTCATTTTTCCATTGTGTGATCCTCTTTGCTCGGTTGTGAGTTTTATCTTTTTCGCGTGATAGAGTGTCAAAGCATGTTTGGTTAAGATAGCTCTTAAAGAAGATTAACATTTAGAGAATTCTAAGAAGGAAAGCTAGGGCCTTAAGTTGTTAGAGAATGTGGTGTCTAGGGAGAAGAATAGGGTTCTATTTGAAATCTCGCAACAAACCATCATGAGTGCTCATGTTTCCATTTGTGTGAACTTCTTTGATCGCTTGTGAGGTTTATCTTTTTCCCGTGATAGGGTGTCAAAGCATGTTTGGATAGAGATAGTTCTTAAAGAAGCTTAACATTGAGAGAATGATGAGAAGGTGCATATGGCACAAGTAATGCTAGGGAGTTAACTTGTTAGAGAATGTAGTTGGTGTCTGGAGAGACGAATAGAGTCCTATTTTAAATCTCCTGACAAACCATCATGAGTGCTCATGTTTCCATTGTGTGCTCCCCTTTGCTTGGTTGTGAGTTTTAAAAGTGTAGGAATGAGAGCTAAATGGAATGAACTTATCTTTATGTAAAAAGTATTTACCATAGAAATCATTAGTGCAAGAAAGGATATCAGAAAATTAAAGTGAACAAAGGATGCAAAATATTGACAACCAATAATCACAAGGACTTGAGACTCTTAAAAATTTAGGGAGTAGGAGACAAAGGAATGTAAGTTCATGCATATAGTTCCAAAATGATTCTAAATAGGTAGAATAAAGTTAGAAAACAAGCTTGTGCTGCATATCAAATAAAATTTACTGATGTTGTAATTATGTTGAAAAGAGAGGGAAAGCATCCATAAAGACACACAAAGAGAAAGTTAAGGAGTGAAAAGAGAAGTATAGTGTTTTATATTCATATTTCAAGCGATTAAAAACACAATGAAGAGTTATTGAGTGATTTTGGAGAGAAAGTTCTTTGTAGTGAATAACAAAGTCTTAGTAAAAGAACAAGATATAAGAGCAAGAAAAGAGATAAGAAACAAAGAGTTAACTAAAATCTTGAAGTGAAGAGAAAGAAACACTCAAAAAAAGATGATTAAAGAGTAAAAAAAGAATCGATAGAGAAAGACAATAATGGAACGAAGAGAGAAACATAATTAAAGAAAAAATGTAACAATTAAAGAAGAAAGTGAAACAATTAAAGAAAAAAGTGTAACAATTAAAGAAAGTACCAAACATCGTAATGGAAGATGTAAAAAGTTCTAGCAAGAAACAATAAATACAAACAATAAAGGAAAATGTTGTTCATTTGATGAGAAAATTGAAAGAAGATCGAGAAGATCGATGAAATTATCTATGGAACATGGGTCAAAATCATTGAATAATATAAGTCAAACCATGTTTGGATAAAGATAATGATGAGAAGGTGCACGTGGCCTTAAATTCTTAGAGAATGTGGTGTCTAGGGAGAAGAATAGAGTCCTCTTTGAAATCTCCCAATAAACCATATTCCTCTTTGCTCGGTTGTGATTTTATCTTTTTCCCGTCATAGGTTGTCAAATCATATTCGGATAAGATAGTTCTTAAAGAAGCTAAACAATGAGAGAATTCCAAGAAGGTGCATATAGCACAAGTAAATATAGGGCCTTAAATTATTAGAGAATGTGGCTTCTAGGGAGAAAAATAGAGCCCTATTTCAAATCTCCCAATGAACCATCATGGTACTCATGTTTTCATTGTGTGCCCCTCTTTACTTGGTTGTGAGTTTATGTAGTAGAAAAGCTATCTACTCTTATTTTTTTCCCTTGTTAGGGCATCAAAACATGTTGGATAAAGATAGTTCTTAAACAACCTTAGCATTGAGAGAATGTTGAGAAGGTGCATATAGCATAAATGAAGCTAGAACCCTAAATTATTAGAGAATTCGATGTCTAGGTAGAAGAATAAGGTCTTGTTTGAAATCGCCCAATCAAACCATCATGGGTGCTCATGTTTCCATTGTGTGCTCTTCTTTGCTTGGTTGTGATTTTTTGTAGTAGAAAAGCTCTCTATTCTTATCTTTTTCCTTAATAGGGCATCAAAACATGTTTGGATAAAGATAGTTCTTAAAGAAGCTTAACATTGAGAGAATGTTGAGAAGGTGCATATACCACAAGTAGAGCTAGGGCCTTAACTTACTAGAGAACGTGGTGTCTAAGGAGCAGAATAGAGTCCTATTTGAAATCTCCAAATAAACCATCATGGGTACTCATGTTTCCATTGTGTGCTCCTCTTTGCTTGGTTGTGAGTTTGTGTAGTAGAAAAACTCTCTACTCTTATCTTTTTCCTCTGATAGGGAGTCAAAACATCTTTGGATAAAGATAAATTTTAAACAAGCTTACATTGAGAGAATGATGAGAAGGTGCATATAGCACAAGTAAAGATAGGGCCTTAAATGTTTAGCTAATGTGGTGTCTAGGGAGAAGAATAGAGTCCTATTTTGAAATCTCCCAATAAACCATTCGCTCACCTTCTTCATACACATCATTCGCTTTTGATCTTCATATCAGCCTAAACTCTCTACAGATTGAAAATTACGAGGTGAAGCTCCTCCCGTTGCTGCTTTCCATTGTACTAGAGTGTCATGAGTTTATGTAGTAGAAAATCTATCTACTCTTATTTTTTCCCTTGATAGGGCATCAAAACATGTTTGGATGAAGATAGTTCTTAAACAAACTTGGCATTGAGAGAATGTTGAGAAGGTGCATATAGCACAAATAAAGCTAGGGCCTTAAATTATTAGAGAATTCGCTATCTAGGTAGAAGAATAGAGTCTTGTTTGAAATCTCCCAATCAACCATCATGGGTGCTCATGTTTCCATTGTGTGCTCCTCTTTGCTTGGTTGTGCAGTTATGTAGTAGAAAAGCTCTCTACTGTTATCTTTTTCCCCTAATAGGGCATCAAAACATGTTTGGGTAAAGTTAGTTCTTAAAGAAGCTTAACATTGAGATAATGTTGAGAAGGTGCATATACCACAAGTAGAGCTAGGGCCTTAAGTTACTAGAGAACATGGTGTCAAACCTAAATTGTAGTCTCGAATATGCAAGGGAACAGATTGAATGTGCTAGATTATTTGCGTCCATCTTTGTGTGCTCCTCTTTGCTTGTTTGTGCGTTTGTGTAGTAGAAAAGCTCCCAACCCTTATCTTTTTTGCCTGATAGGGTGTGAGAGCATGTTTGGATAAAGATAGCTCTTAAAGAAGCCTAACGATGAGAGAATGAGGAGAAGGTGCACAAAGCACAAGTAAAGCTAGGGCCTATCTAGGGAGAAGAATAGATCCCTATTTGAAATACCCCAATAAACCATCATGGGTGCTCATGTTTCCATTGTGTGTTCCTTGCTTGGTTGTGAGTTTGTGTAGTAGAAAAGCTCTCTATTCTTATTTCTTTCCCATGATAGGCTCTCAAAGCATGTTTAAATAAAGATACTTCCTAAAGAAGTTTAACATTGAGAGATCATTGAGAAGAGTAGTATCCTATTTTAAATATCCCAATAAACCATCATTGTTGCTCATGTTTCCATTGTGTGCTACTCTTTGCTTGGTTGTAAGTTTGTGTAGTAGAAAAGCTCTCTATTCTTATCTTTTTTGCCTCATAGGGTGTCAAAACATGTTTGGATAAAGATAGTTCTTGAAGAAGCTTAATATTGAGAGAATGCCGATAAGGTGCATATAGCAGAAGTAAAGATAGGGCCTTTAAGTTATTAGAGAATGTAGTGTCTATGGAGAAGAATAGAGTCCTATTTGAAATCTCCCAATAAACCATCATGCTTGCTCATGTTTCCATTGTGGTTGTAGAGCAAAGGACTCTGGATTCTACCATCAAGATGTGGGAAGTTAGTGGCTTTGGGTGAAGGGATGCACCTATCAAAAGGAATCACTTTGGCCAACTTCATTTGAACATGGAAGTAGACTTTGTTATTATTGCCCTACCACAAGAGACTTCCTACCCTCTACTCTTGTGAAAGCCTTGGTCAGGGCAAGCCAAAGCTCTACAGGATTGGGGAAAGAACAAGTTGTGGATTTCAACAAACACTAATAATCAACTATAAGTATATTTAGAGCAAGGATCTGACATTGGTAAAGCTACTCGGTATACTGTTGACCCTCAGTTAATGCCTTCTTTACCTTAGGAAAATGATACATTATTAAATTGGATGATGGAGGTTGTAAAGTGTTGCATTGTGGAAATCAGTGAAATAGATGAAGAGGTTGTAGATGAAGAAGTTGCAAAAGAAGCCCACGGAAGTTAGAAAGAGTCAGAAAATGAAAATTTGCACTTGAATACTAACAGAACAAGGCAAAAAATGTGGAAGCATCAGAAATGGATAATTTCGCATGAGAGCAGAGAAGACCTCCCATTTTTTTATTTTCCTCAACAATGGATTAGGGAACATATTACGGAGGATAAGCTAAATTCCAGTCTTACATGCATTACATATGAGTTTTCAAATAAGGCCAAACCTGAAAGACTTGTTCAAGAAGCAAACCTGGGAGATGAAGATAATCCTCAAATAGTCCACTTGGCATGTGGTTGTGGCACTATGCCCCTTTACTACAGAAGTTAACCTTTTTACTTTTTGCCTATAAAAATGTCTTCGCATGCTCCTACAAGGATCTAACACGGATTCCACAGGAGTCTGGATTACACCAAATACCCTTAGTTAAGGGAGTTGCACTTGGAAGAAGTTGGCCTTATTAACTCAATCTGAAATATGTAGAGCCACTAAAGCTAGAAATTACAAAACTAGAGGAGGGAGGTATTATTGTTCTCATAGAACATTCTAGGTGGCTTTTCTCCATGGTCATTGTACCAAAGAAAAATAGTGGCAAAATAGGGGTATGCATTGATTTTCATGCTTTAAATAAGGTGACTATTCAAGATGGCTTTCCTCAACCATTCATGGAACAAGTACTTGAAGAAGTAGTCGGTCACACTTTGTATAGTTTTCTTGATGGTTTTAGTGGCTACAACCAGATACTCATTCATCGTAATGATAGAGGAAAAATAGCCTCTCCTACTCCATGGGGTATCTATGTTTATACATGCATGGATTTCAACCTAAAAAATACATTGGCCTCATTTAATAGAACAATGTATCTAATATTGGGGAGAGGGGTGTCTCACAATAGGTTTGAAGTTAAATGTCAATTTTGGTCACTAAAGGCACTCTTCTTGGTCACATAGTATCGGTCGAAGGAATAACTGTTCATCTGACAAAGATCAATGCTATCCTTTCCATGCCTACTCAAGGAACTCCAAAGAAAGTACAAAGGCTTTTAGGCCATGTAGGATACCAAAGAAGATTTATTCCAATGTACTCAGAAATAGCTAAGCCTTTGTCATATTTTACAAGTAAAAAGATCCATTTCTCGTGGAGTCTTGAAGCTGAGAAAGCATTTTGTGAACTAAAGTTGCGGCTATGTATTGCTCCAATTTTAATTGTTCCTAATTGGTCCTTAGGATTCCATGTGCATACAAATGCTAGTCTTCATGTAGTTGGAGCAGTCTTGGCTCTGCCATCATCACACACGGTAGACCAACCTATCACCTATGCTAGCAGATTTGTTACCAAAGAAAAAAGAAATTACAGCACTACCAAACAAGAAGGTTTGGCTATCATATTTGCTCTTCAAAAGTTTTGGCACTACCTCCTAGGTGTGGATTTTATTTTCATATCTGATCATGAGCCTTTAAATTCTTTGATTAACAAGCCTAGAGTAGCTAGAAGGGTTTGGTGATGGTTGCTGCTATTTCAAGAATTTGACTTTGAGATTCATATTAAGCTAGGAAAAGATCACTACATGGCAAATCAAGTGTCAAGGGCCACCCTAAGAGAAAATGCAATAGGTATTAATGATGAACTGGTAGATAGCAATCTCTTCCTAGTGGTAGCTGAAACTTGTTGGTATGATGGAATTTTACAATTCCTCACCTTCAGAAAATTTATGAAACAGTTAACACCAATAGAGAAGAGGAGATTACTCTTTAAAGGCAGAGCTTACTCACTTAAAAATGGAAATTTGTATAAATATTATTAGGATGGTATCTTGAGAAAGTGTGTTTATCTAGAGGAGAAGAACTTTTTTCTTGAAGTAGCACACAGTGAAGGTCATCTGAAGGGAGAGGAATCACCTCACAAAATCATCCAAAAAGGAATATGGCCTCATATCTATGAAGATGAAATCAAATTTGCTAAAGAATGTGATATGTGCTAGAGATGTGCTCCTAGGCCAACTAGATTGAATTTTCAACCATTAGTCATCTCCATAGGATGGGTACATTTCGAATGGGGGGTCTTAATTTCATGGGACTTATTAGTTCAGCTAGTCAACTTGGGGTTAAGAAGTATATTTTGATGGCCACGTGCTATGCAACTAAGTGGATAGAAACTAAGGCCACTTTGGACTGCATAGCCTTGATGGTGGCCAAACTTTTGTACAAATGTATTTTCTCAAGATTTGGTTGCCCACTTGAAATGAAAAGTGATAGGGCCACACACTTTGTAAATCAATTGGTCCAATTTATCTTTGACAGCTACAAGGTCTTTCACAAAAAGTCATGTGCTTACTATCCGAGGGAAAATGGTCAAGCAAAAAGCTCCAATAGAATTTTTATTGGGTTGCTATTACCAATTAGCTTTTGACCACCAAAGCTCTTTGCTACAAGTGTTGATCGGTGCAATTTGGGCTTTCCATACCACTAGAAAGGGAACCATTGGCAATAATCTATTTCACTTATTGGATGGTAAAGAGGCATGGAACCCCTTTGATTTTATTATCAGAAGAGAAATTGGAGCCCTTGGTATTGAGCCTCCCACTAGGAGACTCGTGGCATTAGAAGAATACAGCAAAGGAGCTATGCAAAAACTATAGGTAACACAAAGAGAGTACAAAATATTTCACAACGGGTATCTTAGGGCTAATCAAGTATACGAAGGTTATTTGGTATTGGTGCATCAGATCCCACCAGTTTCCACCAAATTGGAACCTAAATGGATAGGACCATATAAGGTGATAAAGGTGTTACCACTAGGAGCATTACATTTGGAGGACTTGTAGGCTGAGAGGATGCCCTTGGTCAACATCTCCAGAGTGAAGACTTATTTGAAGAAGAGAGATTCACTCACTCTACATGCCTTAATTCAATTCATTTTTCATGTAGTTCATGTTTGTCTGATTGAATAAGCAAATAAAAAGAGTATTGCACCGCAATGGTGCAAAGAATTCATGTGGGTGTCTGTAGAGCAAAGGACTCTTGCTTATACTACCAATACATGGAAAGTCAATGGATTTGGGTGAAAGGATGCACGCATCAAAAGGAATCACTCTCGCCAGCTTCATTTGACCATGGAAGCTTACTTTGATGCGCCATCTCAACAGGGCCTGCAATGTTTTGTCTTTGATTATCATCTTGAATGTTTTCTAGGTGCTTAACATATTGTCTTTGCAATCCAAATGCTTGTAAAAAGAAGCCTCCTTATTTGTCTCCCCTTTCGCAGCCATTCACCACTCCAGGAAGCCTCCTTTTTTCTCTCCCCCTTTCCTCGCCATTCACCACTCCTCATCCCTTTGTTTCCTCGTCTCTCACCCTTATTCCCTCACCCCCTCGATTCCTCATCCCACACCCTCATTTCCTCACCCCCTTGATCCCTCATTCCCTCACCCTCATTTCCTCCCACCTCTGTCCCGCTTGTCCTCCTCCTTTTTCATTCCCCCTCTCTCTCTCTCTCACCTTGCGAACCCCTATGAGACTATACCTATTTTTGCAATTCCTCAGTCCTCTCTCTCTCTCTCAGCTAGCCATGCATACTTCAATCATAGTGCACTCTCTAGTTTCACCTTCTCTCTCTCTCTCTCTCTCTCTCTCTCTCTCCCCCCTCTCTCTCTCTCTGTCAGCACCTCCACCTCCCTGCCAACCTCTGCAATATTCTACCCCCGCAGGTCTCCACCTTTTCCCATGGACCTCTACCTTAAACACCTCCACCACCCATCATTTGCTCTCTCTCTCTCTCTCTCTCTCTCTCTCTCTCTCTCTCTCTCTCTCTCTCTCTCCCCATGCCACCTGCAACCTCCCCCCGTGGCCCTCCATCTCTATCTCCCATGCACCGTCATCTAACTCACTCCTCAATAGTGAATTGAAGGTATTATATCTGTAGCTTGCTTTCACTTTCAGAGAAATCATGCAGATTTGGAGAAAAGCAACAAGAGCCGTAGTGTGCACTCCACCTTGTGTTCTCTCTCTCTCTCTCTCTCTCTCTCTCTCTCTCTCTCTCCCCCCTCCCTTGCAGTCTACCAATTTTATTGCATCTCTCCACGGTTTTTACTACAACCACCCCTGCGTGCACCCGTTAACCCTTCCCTGGACCCCACCATATTTCCTCCATGACAAAGAGCCCTTGAGAGTCTCTCCCCTATCCTTTATAGCACTAGCCCACACCACCTTGCCTTGTTTCCCCTGCCACCTGGAGTCCCACAACCCCTCCCCCTCGCCCCATCTCTCTCTCCACCATCCACCACCCACAACCCTCTGTAGTGCTCCTCCCCCTCATCTCTATCCCCCTCTACTAATTCCTCTCCACGTGTTCCACAACTCGAATCCCGTGGGGCAACTCCAATCTTTTTGCATGAAATACATGCAAGGAAACCCATGGCAGGAGATCACTAAGGAATGAGGAGAGGGTGGAGATGTGGCACTTTGCTAGTACATCTTTCACTACAAGAGGGCAATGCAACAGAGAAAGGAAGTATTGTGTGGTGTCTGCACCCCTTAGAGGAGCACATTGTTCAAGTAGTTGGAGCAACACACTCTAGCAATGGATGTATACCAACTCTAGAGTGACTATTTCACTCAAAGATAATTTCACAAAGAAGGGTGCTTCTGGAGCTATGATTCAACATATGGAAGGTGGTGACTTTGCTCTTTGACATTTGTTCCTCATGTAGATTTTGACAAAGGTCGACTCGCCATGTGTATCAGCCTTGGTAGCACCTATTCTTGTTGGCATCAGGCAAAGTGAACTTATGGATTAGAGTATACTACAAAGCATAGATAATGTTGGCCGATAAAATGGGGATAATATACTTAACAAATGCATATATGAACAGAGAAAAATTGATTTCTTGATAGGAATTGTAATAATATGCCATGCCTTGCACCGAAATATCACACCCTTTTTGGCTAGCATCAAGAAGGGACTTTTTCTCGTGTACAAATTTATGGAAGATGGGAATCTTGGAGCCTGGGTCTATGGTGGAGGATTGCCACTGCTTGGCTCTATGGTGGAGGATTGCCACCACCATTGAAGTGGAAAAATGAGGAAACTAGGAGGAACACCTTTTTATCAATAATGTGTCAGAGTAGGCAGGCTGCCATGTCCTGGCGATGTCATAAGATAATTTGAGAACCTAATTAAAGTTGGTTGTTAAAGTGTTAGGCTGCCGGATTGGCACAATGTAACTTATAGATTTTCATATACCGCACGCATCAAAAGGGCGTAGCCAAGTGATGTAACCCTTTTATTCATTAATGAAGAGACATTACGTGGTTCTCCGGTGCGAGAGGAGACGGGATCACCAGATTGTTTGTTTGGGTGATTTGCGATCTTGCGGAGACATCGTATTACAGAGTTTGCATATATCTGAGTACGGTTAAGTCTGTTCTTATTGAATTGCCGTAAACTATTACTACACAGTATTACTGTCATAATATGAATAGATCTGTTTGATTATGTGATTGAACGACTGTGCGATAAGTTAATGTGTGATGATACCGTAAATGGAAGATTATAACTGTGTAACAGAAGTAATGACTGAGCGTATAATTACTGTTTGGGTAATTAGTTAATTGGGAAAATCAGAAAAAGGGCCTCTGCATTGTCAGACCCCTACCATCCCCAAGAACCCGAAAAGAGATTAAAAGCAGATCTACTGACAGACCCTTGTAACAAGAGCCAAAATTAGCCTACCATACCATTTTTGGGCAATCACTTTGGCGCATACTCACTGAACGTTGGGATTTGAAAAGGCCACTCTTGTCCTCTTGGGTTTCATATAAGCAGACGATTTGCACTCATGGAGAGCATCTTTCCTTGAACATGGCAGGCATATTCTAGCAGTGGTATTATCCAACACCATTTTCTTGACTACTCTCTTTATTCTCTTGCTACAAGCACACTTTCTGTAGATTATATAGAGCATGGGCCTCCCAATGGAGTTGGCTAATAGCATTATAGTGTGATTTAGTTGTTTGGAAATAGTCTCTTAGTTTTCTAGAATGGCATGCTAGCCCATTATACTATCCAATTAGAGTATCACCCTCTGTAATCATTGGGAGCTGAGAAGTTGGATTCTCTCTCTTACATGGACTTGTAAGTGTTTTTTTCTCTGTGACTATACAATTATCTTTTATTAGTGAGTGTACCTACACGCGGTCAAGAAGATTTTTATCTTCATGATTATCATCCAAATTGAAGAAAATGCTTCAATGATGTCTCTAAGAAAGTACCCTTATGTTGTCTCTATCCTTCCAAGTAGTACTTGGTTGAGAGGAGTGAGGGTTCTTCTCAAGAAGATTTTTATTTCCAAAGTTCATCTTAGAAAAATACATGTTTTCCTTGATAACAAAGATTTGCAAGATTTCAAAGATAATAATGGAAGAAGGATAGGCATTTGAGAACATTTATGGCTGACAAGATGGATCTAAAGTTTTAGAGGTGTCATTTTAAATTGAATGAGAGCGCTCTCTCTCTCTAATGACTCCTGCACCTGAATATTGATGCAACCAAAAGGCTGAAAATAGAGAACGGCCTAGAAAATTAGAATAACCTTAAGAAAACGCATGTCTTCAAGTGGACAACAATAAAACATTAGTGGCGCATGATTTCTTCAGAGATCGCAACAACAGATAAGGGGAGCATGTGCATGAAGAAAGTGGAGTCCTCTGGCAGATTTGCATGGGACAGTGCCTTCTGGCAGAGGAGGTGGGCATACAATATATAAAGAGGGCGTTGCTACTGAGAAAAGGAGGCCATTATACAGGATTGATCTGGCAAACGAGTTTTGGAAGGGAAAAACATTGGACTGCTACGCTAAATCTGTTCGGAGGACTGGAATGCAGATGAAACCATCTGAGACGGGACATAGAGGGGTGATGCTCAAGACATATGACTGAAGGAGGGGAAGATTCATGTCGACTATTACTTCTGGGAAGAAAGCCAATTGATGGGGTCTCTTCTGGCAGATCTCGAGGCATATACGAGGGCTTCATGCTGACATTTCTAATGGATACAAATAGAAGAACTAATCGGAGGCGTAACACAGAGGAAGACAAAGGGAAAAAAGGCCTTTCAATATAATCGGATGGCAGATTTTTCTTCTGAGGGCATATAGAGGAAGATGAAAGGGAATTTTACGTTCAGTACTTGATAGCTGAAGAGGGAGGTCTGGGCAAGTCTACGGAATCGTGCTTAAACTTCAACTGCAGAGGAGTTGGCCCATCTTCTGCTCATCATCTGATAAAGACAGACCATCAACGTTGTGGATAAGAAGAGGGCTACAGAAGGAAGGCATGGAGGAGCGTTGTTTGAGGAAGATGGAATTCTGAAGAGCGTTGACTCCAACATCAACTTTATTTTGAGAAGATTCAGATATGCAAGGACTTTACTGACGTACTGAATGTGATTTCTACAATTAAGAAAGTTTATATGTATCTTCTAATGCAATGAAGACTGCTACATCTGCACATGTATGATCACTATCTAACGGTATATGTTGAGGGCGTTGCAACTCTTTATGCATTCTGATGACAGACTTAACAGAATAGAACAAGTGATTTATGCGCATGTTAATTTTGTGCTTTGATAATCATTGTTCCTCTGATGTGGAAGATCTCCTGAAAATAAATAAACAGGAAACAACATGCTCGCCTCAGGCAAGGCATTGTGTGTGTTTCTTTTTTTTTTTTTAATATAAAGGAAGTTCGGCATTAGCCTACTCTCCCGGACTTGAATTAAATAAAGAAAAGTACAAGAGAAGGGGACTAGTGCCCACGGGACCCCCAAAATCCCACAAAGCCAGGGAAGCTTTTACAGAGCTTAGATGGCATTACAAAGAAGGTTAATCACCCTCTCATCAACCTCATGTGGGGCCCACTTGGGTTTAAGCTTGTTATTAATCAAAAGGAGTACTTGATGATGCCTGAAGAGGGGGGATTTTTTACAGTTAACAATCCTTTTGCCAAGGAGGAACAACGATTTCTCAATTGACCACTCTTTGGAGGAGTCACCGAAGTTGAAAGCACATCTTTCCCGCCAGATCTTCCATAGGACCTCCCCTCTGATGGCGTTCAACAAAGAGTCGCGGAGCAGCCGATCGCTTCTCCCAACAGGGCTTGCTACCAACTAAGATGTTTCTGAAGTCTAGTTTTCTTTCCAACCATCTGCCAGAGTCTGTTGGAGTTGGGGCAGGTAAAGAAGATGTGTGAAACATCTTCGATAGACCGGTAGCAGCGTTTGCACCAGGGAGGAATCCCACAAAATTTGCTAGCCTTAAGGTTGGTCCAGATTCCATGATGAAGAATTTTCCATAAGAGGACAGACTTTTTGATTTTTATGAGGGGGTTCCGGATAGCCATGACCTTCATGTCCCACCAAACCCGCATCCATGACAGGCACCACTTCTTGTTGAGGTTAACTTGATAGTCAACCATTTCTTTGATGTTCGGGATTTTTGATAGCCTATTCCCATTGTGCCATTTGAGGAGCTCGACGTGTCGTGTCCCATGAGAAGGCGAACTTTGTGTCGGTCCCAGGCGATACATTTGCTTTGCAAGGTGTTCCATTCTTCATACGAAATGTTGACGCAAGGGTCAATATCCTCGAAGTTGATCCAGTAGTTGGTGTCTTGTTTCCAGAGATGTTTCCATTTTTTGAAGCCTTTGTTCCATAGATTCTTGGCATTTTGAATGCTCCAAGATTCCACACTCCAGATGCCATGGATCGAAAACTAGATAGAGTCGTTTTGTCTGATACCGGCAGCCCACTTCCAGTCTTCACTTATTCTTGTGTAGCTTTTGACTTTATTCCAACTCTTCCATAGGGAGCACACGAGATTTGAGCCTTTCGAGAAGATGGAGGTTGGGGAAAACAGCAAGGTCAAGATGTCAAGATTCTTCCAATTTGGGAAACCCATGAGAGCCAACTCATTCTTGTTTCTGAAGATCAACTTGGCCCACGAGGCCTCCCTACTGCACCAAGCCTTAATCATCCATTTGGCCGCCAGTTTGTTAGCCATGCACCCGATGTCCACGATACCAAGTCCCCCACTACCTCTATGGCTGGTGCAGATGGACCATTTGATTTTAGGCACCCCCCTCCTATTGTGGTCGCCCGTCCAAAGGAAGTTTCTACAAATACTATCCAGTTTGGATAGATCTTTCTCTTTCGGTCTCCAACAAGAAAGGAAATAAATGGTAGATGATAAGAGGAACGTGTTGATAATCATAGCACGACCAGCAAGATTGATTTGCATACCTCTCCAATAGTTAAGCTTGTTTTCGAGTTTGGTCAGCACCTAGTTCCACCGCTCTTCCATAGAGATGCCGAACCCCAAGGGAATCCCAAGAAGTTGAAAAATTTGGCTCTGCGGAATGGTTTGACAGCCATGATCAATGAGAAGGTCGGGCTGTGACCCAACAATAGCTCTAAAGGTGGTCTTAGAGTGGTTGATTGTGGATCCAGAGGCTTCACAAAAAGTAGGCAGACACCTCTAGAACGTCTCGAGGCTGGTACTATCATTGTGAACAAATGTATTCATATCATCGACAAAGAGTCTCATGGTGATCTGACTGTGGTCATGAGGCAAACAAAGGCATTTGATATTACCAGCTTCCACCTGATGCTCCACCAGCCTGCTAAGCCCTTCCGTGGCAATGGCAAAGAGAAGGGGAGCCAATGGGCACCCTTGTCTGATAGATCTTCTAAGTTTGATCACCTTCAAAAGTTTGCCATTAATGTTAATTTGGGTCGATGCGTTTCCGAGAAGGGTCGCGATCATCTTGGTGAATGTTTGACTACATCCAAGATCTTGGAGTGACTGCAGAATATAGTCCCATTCCAGCCTGTCGTAGACTTTATCAAAGTCGATCTTGAGGAAGACCACTTCTTGTTTAGACTCATTTGCAAATTCAAGACCTTCCCAGATATTTATAATGGTTTCCAAAATTGACCTTCCTTTGATGAAACCTTTTTGGTCCTCGCTTAACCACGCCCTCAAGTGGCAAGAGATTCTGTTGGCAATGACTTTGGCAATGATCTTATATCCTGTTTGGAGCATCATAATAGGACGCCAGTTCTCTATTATGTTGTTTTCCCCTTTTTTGTGTATTAACTTGATAATGCCATTGTTGAGAGAAGATGGAAGCACACCAAACTTGATTGCCTCTTGCCAAACCACACGAAGAGGGTTGGCTATTGGGTGTGTGTAGAAGTGTGAGAGACACACAAGAAGCACACACAAGGAGCACAAATGCAGCAAGACACACGGAGAAGACGATGGCTGGAATAGCTCTCTCTATTGATCGATGAACTGAACTGAAGTAAGAGCTGAATAATATCCCTAAGTACAAAGTACCACCACATATGAGAGTATCAAGTATGTGGTAACATGGGGAAAAAACCTCTAGCCAGCACTAGAGTAAAAAGTGCCCATGTATAGGGAAAAAGTTCACATCAAAGCTACTCGAGGAGCACATAAATGTAACAAACCCCCCTGGAGCGAATGATGTGAACACATACAGGGAGTGACAGATCAGCCCCCACAAGGTAATAAGCCTAAAGCTTTGCGAGAAGCTTCAAACTTTTCCCGTGGAAGAGCTTTGGTGAATATGTCTGCCACATTATCTTGTGTAGGCACATATACCAAATCAATATCTCCTGCATGAAGGCGCTCTCTCACATAGTGATAATGCACCTCAATATGTTTGGTCCCTGCATGAAACACTGGGTTTCGTGCAACAGCCAAAGCACTCTGACTATCTGTGAGAATATGTGTAGCAGCATCAATCTCCATGCAAAGATCCATCAATAGGCGTCTCAGCCATATACACTCCACTGTAGCTGTGAAAACTACCGTGTATTCAACTTCACAACTCGATGTTGCCACTGTAGGTTGCTTCTTACTCAACCAAGATATGCATGAGTCTCCAAGGAAAAAGCAATTACCACTAGTGGACACGCGAGTATCATAACAACCAGCCCAATCACTATCTGTAAAAGCATGCAAGCATGGCTGAACATCTCTGCCATAAAAGAGACCTAAGCTCAAAGTGCCTCGAAGATATCTAAAAACACGTTTCACCGCTTGCCAATGCTTAGTGCCAGGGCTATGCATGAATCGACTCAATTGGGAAACTGCATACTGTATATCCGGCCTTGTGTTGCATGCATATATAAGACATCCCACAACTTGCTGATAAAGAGAAGTATCAAATGCATCACAGGAATCCTCAACTGAGAACCTGAATCCTGTCTCAACTGGCGTGGAAACTGTCTTACAATCCTCAAAGTCAAAATGCTCAAGTAGTTTCTCAACATACTTTGCTTGATGCATAACAATTCCCCCCTCAACGGATACAAACTGGATGCCAAGATAGTAGCTCAAAAGACCAAGATAAGTGACATCAAAAGTATGTTGCAAATCAGCCATAAGAATGTCAAGTTTTGCATCACATGACCCAGTCAAGAGTATGTCATCAACATAAAGAACAAGCACTATAAGATCAGCCCCATTTTTGCGTACATAGAGTGTGCTTTCAATCGGATTACATGTGAAGCCAAGAGCAATCAAGTGCTTATGTATTTTGTCATACCATGCACGTGGAGCTTGCTTGAGACCATACAAGGCTTTATGCAAGCGACAAACCATATGCTCTTTCCCTTTCATAGCAAATCCAGGAGGTTGCTTCACATAAACCTCTTCTTGCAAATCTCCATTCAAGAAGGCTGTTTTTATGTCCAACTGATGCACTTTCCAACCTCGATGGGCAGCCAATGCAACCACGGTACGAATGGTAGTCATGCGTGAAGTAGGTGCAAAAGTTTCCTCATAGTCAATGCCATATTGTTGCGCATATCCTTTGGCAACCAATCTAGCTTTGTAGCGATCAATGCTACCATCAGATTTTCTCTTAATCTTATAAACCCACTTTGTACCAATGGCATTCTTTCCTTTTGGCAATTCACATAACTCCCAAGTACCATTCCTATGTATGGAATCCATTTCTGATTGCATAGCACTCATCCATTGTGGATCGTCACATGCATCTTCAAAAGAAAGTGGCTCTTCATTACATGCTGTAGCAATAAGAGAATAATCCACAAAATTACTTGATGCATGGTGAGAGCTTGATCTTGTTCTACCAAGTAAAGGTGCACTCAATTTGCTGTCCTGCAAAGTTTGTTTCAGCCACTTTGGCATAGGTTGTGCACTCTTGATAGACATGCGTTCATTATGTAAAACATCTTCAATATGTACATCATGCGTGGGCTGAATTTTGTGCTCAGTTTCAGCCATATTTGGACGCAAATGTTCAGCCATATGTGGCTGAAAATTTCCAACAGTTTTGGCAAATTTTGGCTGAATTTTTTCAGCCATGTTTGGCTGGAAATTCTCTGCATTTTTAGCCCTATTTGGCTGGAATTTTTCAGCCCTTTGAACCTCAGTTGGCTGGTCTACATGGCCATAGTCAAGCACACCATTTTGGAACAAAGGCATGAGTGTATCGAACACATCTTGTGAGCTAACTGTTGGCAGTTTTTTTCATTCAAGTAGAGAGAAAACTGAATTTTCAGCAAATACCACATCTCGACTCACAATAATTGTGTTCTTCAATGGATGGTACAACCGATATCCCTTACTTTCAGCACTATAACCAACAAATATACATTTCTTTGCCTTGTCATCAAGTTTGTGACGTTGTTGTGATGGCACAAGAGCATATGCCAAACAACCAAACACACGCATATGACTAAGCATAGGCTTATGACCATTCCAAGCCTCATAAGGAGCGATGACTCTCAATGCTTTTGTAGGGTAGCGATTCAACACATAATTTGCACACATGACCGCTTCCATCCAAAATTTATGAGGAAGATGCTTTCCTTTAACCATACATCGTGCCATTTCAAGTAGAGTTCTATTTTTACGCTCGGCAACACCATTTTGTTGAGGTGTATATGGCACCGTACATTGGTGTGAAATACCTCTTTCACAAAGAAAAGCACTAAACTCATGTGACATGTATTCACCACCACGATCCGTGCGTAGAGTCAAAAGCTTTTGTGAAGAAAAATTTTCAGCCATAGCTAAAAATGCTTTGAAGCAAGAAAATACCTCATTCTTTGCTTTCATAGGATACACCCATGTATGGCAAGTAGCATCATCAATGAAGGTAACAAAATATACATGCTTCCCAAAAGATGGAGTCTTTACGGGACCACATACATCACTATGAACAAGTTGCAATTTTCTTGTAGTGTGTGTGTGACTATCTTTTGGAAAAGAAGCACGATGCATTTTTCCAAGAATGCAACCTTCACATGCATGCTTTTCAATGGACTCAAGTGTAGGCAAGCCAATAACCATGTCCTTCTTTTGCAAGTAGAGCAAACTATTGAAGTTTAAATGACCAAAACGAGCATGCCAAAGCTCCATTTCAGCCATGGAAGAAGTATGAGCAACTAAGGCATTCGAGGAAGCCCTCTTGTATGTATCCATGCGATACAAACCATTACATAATGTACCGGACATCACGATAACATCGCCATTGCTGAAGGAACACATAAATGGAACATTGGCAACCACCAACTTGAAGGATTTAAAGAGCTCATTAGTAAGCCGGTCGGGTCCCAGGCTTTTACCAGATGAGAGGGCATCAATGACCTCAATGATTTCTGCTTCAAAGATAGGGGCATGTAGTAGGGAGCGAAGGTTGAGTGGTATCTTATGGGGGGAAACCCTAGATATGGCTGCCATACAGTCCCTTCTATGGTGGGAGAGGGGGTTCGAAGTCGCCAGGAGTCTTGTGAAGTGCCTTTCAATGATCCCAAAATTATCTTCTTCTGTATTGCATACATTGCCATTTAAGTCTAGCAATAAGGGGATCGATTCTCTGTTATGTTTCCTTTTAAGAATACAACACATCTCTTTGGTGGGTTTGTCGGCTTTGCCAGCCCACCAATCCTTGAAGAAAATTTGCAAATTTTTCCTTTGTATTTCTTCCTCGTATCTCAACAGCGCTCTAATTTTTCGAAGACCTTTCTGGGCTTGAGATTTTCCTTTGTTCACTTCCTCCTCGAGCCTCTAGAGTCTATGATATAGAACTTCTCTACGAGCCCGCCGCACAATCTTAAGCATCCTCCTGGATCTAATCATGATCTGTCGTGACTTATCGACCGCACTTCTCCAGCACTTGGCTGGGGACAAGCTGGAGGCAAATGCCTCCTTCCACACATCAGCAATTTCTTGATGGATGGAGGGGAAAGAGAAGGAGGGCGCACTAGCGTGGAACCAAGGAGCCTTAAGGATCTTTGTGGAAGGTTGGAAAGTGATAACAATCGCGTAGTGATCAGAGATGGTGAGGTCGGTGCATTGTGAGAGGGAAGGGTGGCCCCACTGATGAGTAAAACTCTGAGAAATGTAGCATCTATCAAGTCTAGCTTTCCTCAGGTCCTCGCCCGCTTGGAGATTTGACCAAGAAAAGCCATTCGAATCTTTGAATTTGACCAAATCCAAGTTTAGTTTGGTTTTGTCCCACGTTTCTTTCTCCTGACTATCAATGACCCTGCCCTTGCCCATCCATCTGTCCATAGGGTCCTCCACCATGTTGAAGTCACCACAAATAAGCACGTTGTTGGGGAGCGAGTCCAAGGAGGCCCAAGTGTTCAGTCTCTCTAACTCCCCATTAGGGGCATACAAAGAAACTAAAGTAAAACAAAAAGGAGCACCAAAAGAAACAGAAATCCATCGATGGCATTCATCTTCAATGGAGTTTTGTCAGGGATCTCTAGGGCTTTGTCGTTGGTGTCCACCTCAAGTTGGTTCCCACCTAGGTAGTCAAACTCATTGATCTCCTTTTCCAGATTACAATACAAGTTGTTGGAGGGGGTAACTGACATGTTTTTTCGCTCGGAAGTCGCCCTAGGGCTTCTTTTCCTTCTTCTTCTGACTTTGATGAACCCGTTTGCATCAGTTTCTGGATTAAGGGGGCCCTTGACTTCCTCTTCCTTCGTCGAGTGAGTCAATGCCCCTTTGTTGTCTTGAGCGTTTGTGGGGCCTTCTTGATTTCGCTTGCTTTTTTGTCTCAAAGGGCAATCTTTAATCCTGTGACCTTGTTGGCCACAACGAAAGCATGCGTTGGGAAGGTTTTTGTAATTGATGTCTTGCTCCCATACATCCCCTTTGCCTAAGTCCACTTTGATCTTCGATGGAAGCGGCATGTTGAGATCAGCCTCGACACAGGTTTGAGGGTGCCACCGAGCATTGAACGAGTGTCTTGCACCTTCATAAATGAGACCACCAATGTCCTCGTGTGAGGCCAACGGCTTGCCGATAGGAGAAACAATGTCCCACACAAAGTTGTACAAGAAGGTTAGGGAGCTCAACCCAGAGAGGGTACCGAAGCGATTTCGATTTGTCGGGAGTAAAATCAGGATAGGCATAGGGTCGCCCGGTCAAGTTGCCAGGTTCCGACACTTAGGGCTCAGAATGCCATATCTTCATTGCTTGAGACCATACAATGCTTTGTTAAATTTACACACATAATCGAAATAAACTTGATTCTCAAAACCAGGTGGTTGTGCCATATATACCTCTTCTGTTATCCAACCATTCAAGAATGCATTCTTTACATCTAGTTGAAGTATCTTCCAATTCCTGGAAGAGGCAATACTAAGCAAAACCCTAATAGTAGGCATCTTTGCCATAGGAGAGAAGGTCTCCTCATAATCAATTCCCCGAGTTTGTGCAAAGCCTTTTGCTACAAGCCTTGCCTTATACCTATTAATGGAACCACCAGAATTCTTCTTGACTTTATAGACCCATCTTGAGCCTATTACCTTCATGGATGAAGTCTTGGGCACCAAATCCCAAGTGTTGTTTTCCTCAAGTGCTTCAATCTCTTCCTTCATTGCATGCTTCCATTCTGTTTTTGTTTTGGCCTCTTCAAATGATGATGGCTCATCTTTATATCCTGTGCTATGTAGATAGAATGTTTAGTCACTAATGAGGTGTCAAACCCATACCTTTCTGGTTTTTGCTTTTCCCTCATAGATCTTCTTAGGCCATGATGTGATGATTTTGCCTCATGTCCAAGTTCCTGCAATTTCGCTTTACCTTTAGACTTCCATGCTTTGATCTTTTCCATCTGAGATTCTTCATCATCCTTTGAGGTGTCTTGTTCTTCAATCTTTGGTTGTTCTCTACCAAGCCTTGGAAAGTCTTCTTCAAGATTATATGGTAAATTGACCTTCCTGCATGTCTTCATACCATGAATTGTTTTCATCAAAAACTACATCTCTGCTTACCAAGAATCCTTTGTTGGTAGGGTTGTATAACTTGTAGCCCTTTTGATTGTTGTCATATCCAATAAATACACACCTTTCTGCCTTTGGATCCATCTTGCCTCTAACATGTGAAGGAACATGAGCAAAAGCAATACATCCAAAAATTTTACAATGATCTAAGCTTGGTCTTCTTCCATTCCAAGCCTCATATGGAGTCATCCCATCAAGGGATTTTGAAGGCAACCTGCTAATCAAGTAAGTGGCTGTAGATACAGCCTCAGCCCATAGATAATTAGGCAAATGCTTTTCATTTAACATGGACCTTGTAGCCTCAACATTTGTCCTATTCCTCCTTTCTGCCACTCCATTTTGCTCAAGAGTGTACCTTGTAGTTACCTCTCTTTTGATTCCTCTTTCTTGAAGAAAAGAATCAAACTCATGGGAGAAGTATTCTCCCCCTCCATCTGACCTTAGCCTTTTTAGCGATTTACCTGTTTGATTCTCCACAAGAGCCAAATATCTTTTGAAACATGAAAAAAACTTCATCTTTGTGTTTCATAAAGAATAGGATAGTCCATCTGCTGCAATCATCAATAAAGGAAACATAATACCTTGATCCAGATATTGAAGCTTCCTTGCTAGGTCCCCATACATCTGTATGAACCAACTCCAAGAGATCTCCATCTATATAACCTTTCTTCATGAATGATAACCTATGAGACTTTCCAAATTGACATGCACTACACTTATAAATCATATGTTGTTTTGACAAGTTAGGAAGTCCAAGTACACTTTGGTCCCTGCAAATTTGCTTTAATGACCTTTCACCAATATGTGCTAAGCTTTTGTGCCATACTTAAAATTTTGTGAGTGTCTGACTACCATAATTAAAGAGAGCAATGTTTCTAGTATCTTGTAATTCAAATGTGAACAATCTACCTATCTTTTCACCTTTTGCAATTCTTCTGAATCCTTGAATTGGATCTTCAACAAATGCTCTTGCTTTTGTGAACCTGACTTGCAACCCTTTCTCTACTATCTGCCCAACACTTATCAAATTCTTTGTAATGGTAGGGACATAGAGTACCTTACTGAGTAGGTTGATGTTTCCATCAGGTGCTTTGACATTGCCTATTTTCTCCACAGGATGTTTTGTGTCATCTCCTGTTTGTACCTCATGCTTATTCCTTGGATCTTTTAAATCTGATAGGAGTGCCACATTTCCTGCCACATGATTTGAACAACCTGAATCTATGTAGAAAACATGCTCATCAGATTTACCTTGTGGCATAGGCATGTTCATGATCAATAATGAATCCTCTTTGTTTGAGTTTGTTGAACCTTCCTCTTGAGTAGCCATAACTTCCTCTATTGTATCCTCTGTCTCTTTGATTCTTGGAATTCCTAAAGCAATTTTCAGTTGTATGATTAGTTAGTCCACAAATAGAACATGATTTGGAGTCTTGGAATCTCCCCCTGCCTTGTCTACCTCCTCTTCCTCTACCTCTGCCATGTCTTCCTCTACCTGCATAGTTAGCTTGATATGTACCTGCTTCATCATCCACTTTCTTTGCCTTTCCTTTGTTATCTTTGGACTTGCTTTTATCAGTGTATAAAGCTGAAGATTGATTACCTTTAGAGCTTTCTCCATTTTTGATAAGCTTTGCCTCTTGAGTAAGTAGTTGTCCAATGAGTGTATTGAAATCAGGTACATGCATGTCCATGTACAAATCCATAGCTGTGGTGAATGCTTCCCACTTGTCATCTGCCTTCAAGCCATTGATGACCTGCCTTACAAATTGCTCTTCATCTATTACGTCTCCAATGCTTCCCAACTCATCTGCTATGTCCTTGAGCTTTGTGACAAAATCAGTCACATTTTGTTTGGGAGCCTTCTTGAGAGTTGTGAAATCCAGCCATACTTGATGCTTCCTAGCTTTAGTACTTGAAGAGAAGAAGGCTTCAAGTGCATCCCACACTTCCTGAGATGTCTTACAACTTCTAATGTGAGGCAACAAAAAATCTGAGATAGAGTTGAGGAGATAAGACCTTGCAAGTGCATCCTTGGAGCACCATGTGCTCAATCTTTCTTGCTCTTCTTGTGTTGGTTGACTTTTGTTCCTGAAACTTGGCATAACTTCATCTCCAGCCACATAACCATATAAAATTCTACCTTGGAGATAAGCTTCCATTCTTACTGACCAAGCTGAGTAGTTACCTCTGTCCAATTTGTCAATTGATGAAGGAAATCCATTTGTCATGTTGTCCAACCTTGCTCCGATACCACTGTGAAGAGATGGATAGGTATGTGCTTGAAGATGAAGAGGTATTGCAAAATCCTTGCTCTACACCAGCCAAATGAACTCCAAGAGTATATGGTGGGCCCTTTTAGCTTGCCAATGGATGTATTAGACACCCTATGTACCTTGGAAGATCACTCTCAAAAAGATAGATCAAAACAGATAAGTTGGAGTTAGCTCAGAGGTGAAAACTTGCTATTTTGGTTCATACACATGTCCAGTGTTTTGCATGATTCTCTGAGCACAGCAGCAATTAGTTTAATTCCTCATGGAGAAGTCTAGATTACTTAAAGAGCTAACTTTCAAGAGTAATCTCATCAAAACTAATGAACCACACACTGAGAATGATGTTTAACAAGTGATGACATCATCCCGATTTTCATGGGCTGCTAGAGTAATGAGAACAATGAGCAGAAAAATGAATATACCTCAAGATTTAAGAATTCAATGATTATGAAAATTTTTATGTTTATACTAGAAAGTATGCTGAATCCAAGAAGCTTTAAATCGTTGAATTTGGGTAAGTACACACTGAGAAAAAGCTCTGACAAGATGAGTAAGAAAGTCGGGTACCTGACAGAGAAGTGAAAATGAACAGACATTGTTGACTTCAACTGAACATAACTGAAGATTGAAACACCCAAATGAAATGAAAATTGGTGAGCATATAGTAGACTTATAGAGATAACTTTACCAAGTTAAATCACTAAAGATGATGCACCAAGCTTAGAGAAACCATCTCTGCAATCTGACTGAGAAAACTGAGAGATATGGCAGTGAGTAGTACACTTTACAAGAACATGGAAATATGAACTCAAATGATCATGAAAATGAAAGTATATTGTTTGTACAATGCAATGGACTTACGGATACATATGTGTGCCTTGGAATCACACCTTGATATGGCATAAAGCTCAGCTCTTGGAGGTCTTCACATAGGTCTCACTAACCACGACTAAAACTGCCATCTATTTATAGTTGAGCTTGGGAGGCTAACTTCCCTCAATCACTCTCCAATCAATTAGTGATTGAGTTGATTCTCTACCTACCACAAATCACAAATTCTTGGCTCCTCTTTCCCTTTTTGATCAAGTGGACTCAACCACTTAAGATTCTTTCTTTTTACATTAAGTGAAGTCTTCAAAAGTTACAAGAGGTAGTTCACAAGTGAACTTTACATAGTCTTCATTTTAAGGCTTCTTCTATGACTTTGTGGGACTCAAGCCAATACTTAGGCTTGTCATAGACTTGCTCCAACACAGTGGTGTGCCACAATTTCGTATTTGGCTCATATATGGCAGTGGTGCACCAAAATTTTGTATTTGATTCTTATATGGCAGTGCTTTGCCACATTTTGTAAAAGCCTCATATATGATAGTGGTTTATCACACTCTTGTAGATGCTTCATTTATGAAATATATAACTTTTTTTGTACATGGTTCATTCTGATTATCTCTTTTGTGTCCGATAGTATTTTGCTTTATGAAACCACATTTCGATTGCCATTAGAGTACACATCACATGTACTCTGTTTTTTTTTGGTAGAGTGTATTGTCTTTTGCTAAACAACATCATGGTAATGTTGTTGTTGCAAAGACAACACATGCTCCCAAAAAAAAAATGCAGATATGGTTGTCGGTATAAGGGATAGTACTCCCAGCACGGTCATCGGTATGTGTGATGGTACACCCAATGGGCATCGATATAGGCAATGGTATGGGCATCGATATTTGTGATGCTTATATCGATGCATATACTAATGACTATACATGTGCTTTAATTCCGACACCTATACTGACACTTACACCAACGTTGGGGCAAAAAAGCGCCCGTTCAATTTCCTCGGTACAAGCCTCGGTATATGGCCGATATGTTGTAGTGGCAATCATGCCTATCAAAAGAAGATGATTAGTCTCAACAACAAAATTAGCTCCTATTAAATATTCCTTATCTGATTTTAATGTACTCATCATTCTCCATAATTGTGATTTGATATGTGGATACTTTCTTTGATTGTCATGTGATAATTTTACACTAAAGCAAATTGTGCATCTCTACCCCTCATCATCATATGGACCCACGGCCCAACCTATTCCAATAGGACTAGTATCAAAAATCAAAATAATAGGCTTTTTTCCTAAATAATCAACATGTTTCATAATTTGAGATTCAATTAACACTTACTTCACTTTACCGATGGATTTTGATTGTTTGTCTATCCAAAGAAACTTTCTTTTCTTTCTCAATGGATCATATAAAGATTTTGCAACATGAGCAAAGTTAGGGATCCAAATAAAATAGAAGATATAGGCTCCTAGGAATCTCCTTACTTCACTGACATTACAACACACCATAGAAATTCTATGCATGACTTCAACTTTCTATGGGTATGGCTTTTAGCCATAATGTCCACACAGATGTCCTACAAAAAGAACCTCCTCGAATATCAAAAAAAAAGATCTCTATAGAGAAAAAGTTAAAACTACCTCTTCAAATATCTCAAAAATTATTTTGCAACTAGAGATATGGTCCTTTAAAGAATTTCCTACAGTTAGAAGCATCTGAGAAATCTTCCTTCACTCTTTCTTTGTAACCCTTTATCAGAATATCATAAAAAAAAGGCATTTTCACAAAAGGTACAAAGTCATGTAATACGAGATTCATATCATTTATCATGTGATAAATTCAATAAAATTTTCTCTTTATTTTTTTGTAGAAATGTTTTCTCACCAGACTTTATTTTCTTAATAGTCTCGTCAGTAAAAGGATGCCCTATCAGCTCTCATTTTCTTAGCATAGGATCCCTAGACACTCTCTTATATTTCTCATAACTATCTCTCGGAAATGGTTGAGCTATTGGTTTGATCTCTTTATCTATAATCTTATACTTTGTATTAACATTCACTTCATGTTCTCACAAAAAGTTAACAATTAAATCATACAATCAAACTAAGCATAATGATTTTCGATCTTTACTTCTTTTGGAGAGCTTGCTCAAGTTCTTTTAGAATGGTAGAACTCCTTTCGAATTCAATTATGGTCTTGGTTTGGTCATCAATCACCATTAACCCTACATTTTTATAATTTCTTTTGGATTTATCTAAATTTATTTGATATTTTTTATTTTTTAAAATACAGCAATCTAAATGTAGAACAAAAAATAAAAAGGCTTTCAACACTATGTACAGGAACATGTAAGAGATCAATCCACCTTGCACTGTTGTCTTGCTCAATAGTGGTTCTTAATAGAAATTTTCATCATAGTTTGCTCCATGTTCTCTAGCAATGCACAATCATCGGACTTTCAATCATAAGAGTTTATAGGATTTCTCCTTAAGTTTGTTCTATATCTCTTATGGTTTGGATAATTGTCATAACTTGTGAGGATCACAAGCTAGATTTAGAACACATTCTTATGTAGGCTCATCCATCATCGATTGCTTTTTTTCTAGTCTCATTTCAGCTATAAATGGTTGCCCAAGAATAGCTTCATAAGAATAGTGTTCCTCAACATAGAAGTGGAATTCTTCTATTACTCCACTGATTTTCATAGGTACACTGGTGCATGACCCTAACAGCATTCCATAGCCATTGTCTCTTGTTCTCATTTGCGAGCCATGGTTTTTATCAATTGTCCATTTGAACTTATCATATATTTTCTTAGAGATCACATTTATCTACGATCTGGAATCAACTAGGACTAGAGCTTAATATAATTCTCTCTTGTCTCGTAACTTTATCTTAACTTTTGGTGTTCCTCTTGCCCAAAAGTTTCTATTGTATTAAATTTCGGACTCTCTTGCCCAGTCTTCAGGTATTATAGGTCCAAGGCAATTTCTATTTACTTAACTAACACTAGTGTTGTACTCGGACACTTTAGTGTCCTTGGACACTTAAGTGTCTTGAAAAAGAGACATTATTTGATGAATTTTTGTGATAAACAAAAGGAACCATTTATAAGTGTAATTATGCAACATTTTAATATAAGGGTTGAATGTCTCTAGAAAAATATAGTGTTCACTAA
Organism: Ceratopteris richardii; assembly: GCA_020310875.1. Classification (NCBI taxonomy): domain Eukaryota; kingdom Viridiplantae; phylum Streptophyta; class Polypodiopsida; order Polypodiales; family Pteridaceae; genus Ceratopteris; species Ceratopteris richardii. Next base: position 132,291,321 of record CM035442.1, read on the forward strand.
AGGATAGAGAAATTAAGATCGATTTGCTAATTTGGGGATTTGAGGAGGAATCTCCATCATTTTCATATTTAGCATGATTTGTGTTAGCAGACGTATGCACAACACTCTCGTTCTCCCTCAAACAAAGATATTTTCCATGCAGCACTTGCATGTATCTGTTCTTCTCTGATTATCCCAATCGATTATACCAAATTATTTTTCTTTCACCAATCGATTATCCCAAATTATTTTTCTTTTTATTCTTTTCTCTTATATAATTTTTATACATCTTCTTAGGCTACTAGGAATGTATTTTTCACCTATAGTAACCTTCGTGGATATGCTTGTTTCCCTTTAAGAGTAACCAATTCTATAGGCATCCTCAAAGGTCTACATGTATGGGCTTGACATGAACATCACGGTCTTGAAACATGCCATTAGATATTTATACTCTACACCATAGCTTATATCAAAGGGAACATCTCTTGTTGATGTACTAAAGCTTTTCGTTGCAAAAATATTTATAATGATAATTTAAAAAGACTTTAGCGTGCTTTGATCATGCTAAACAATTTGATGTGTATTGTACAAATTAGACCCGTCATGTCTTCATGATTAAAGTTTAGCATGCTTTGATCATACCTTCATAAAGTTCAGCCATGTTTCTAAGATAACACCTGTCTCTCACTTCTCCCAAAATGTTTTTTACCTTCTTCTTCTTCTTCTTCTTCTTCTTCTTCTTCTTCTTCTTCTCCTTCTTCTTCTTCTTCTTCTTCTTCTTCTTCTTCTCCTTCTTCTTCTTCTTCTTCTTCTTCACGCAAGGCAATATGAATGGTTAATATTTAGGGTAATAGGGGCATGTAACCAAACTTGTTTATACTCTCGATTACTCAAAGAAGTTAATTTGATATTTAGGGTTCGTTCTCTAAGGAAGTTCCTCTATAATATAAACTTAATTGTTTGCATAGTATAAGTATTTATTAGGCACTACTTCAAGGAGTTATGGTTGATATTTTATGGTCGCATCCAATAATCTAAGTGAGAAATAGCCATAATATGTAGATGATTAAAATTACTCCATGATTTTACCCCATGTTTGTAAGAAAATAAGAGCACAGATGAATCTGAAGTTTTCGAACATGATAGTTGAACTCATGTCCTACCAAGGTTGGTTTATCGAGCTAATTAAGGCAATAGACACCTATGCACAACAAATGTGTCTGTGAAATTCCTCCCATTGTGATATAGTCATGCCCTCGAAGTTAGCCAAGCAAAAGGAGTTTTCTCATTTACAATAGCTAGGTTTGATCTAACGTAGTCACCAAGATAATAAACTAAGCTATCTCATATATAAACATTGTTTTGCATTTATCTATCAGTATTTATAAATGCAAAGGGGAGCACACAATGGAAACATGAGCACCCATGATGGTTTATTAGGAAATTTCAAATACGACTCTATTCCTCTCCCTAGACACCACATGTCTAACAATTTAAGGCCTTGGCTTTACTTGTGCTTTATGCACCTTCTCATCATTCTCTCAATGTTACACTTCTTTTAGAACTATATTTATCCAAACATGCTTTGACACCCTATCAGGGAAAAAATATAAAACTCACAATTGAGCAAAGAGAAGCACACAATGGAAACATGAGCACTCATGATGGTTTATTGGGAGATTTCAAATAGGACTCTATTTCTTCTCCCTGGACACCACATTCTCTAATAATTTAAGTCCCTAGCTTTACTTGTGCTATATGCTTTGAAGTTAATTCAGTGCTTGGAACCTTTACACACATCCTTTTTAATAGTGCTAATTAATTGGCATTGCAACATGAAAACATAGATGAAGTATGCAAGAAAGGAGTTTCACAAGAAAACGTAGGAGCAATAGTAGAGAAGAGAGGAAAAATAGTAGAATTGCAAAAAATCGCTACTCATAATAAGTAAGAAGATGATGTCATTTGCCATCCATGTGCTCTCAATGTAGAGATCAAATGGTGACTTATACAACTCTAGATAGAAAGTTACAAGGTAGAGGTATGCTAGCTCACTTGAATGTGTGGGGTAGTGTAGAAGTCATGTATATATATATATATATATATATATGTATATATATATATATATATATATATATATATATATATATATATATATATATATATATATATATATATATATATATATATATATATATATATGTGTCAAAGAAGATAAGAGCATGAAAAGATAAAGTGAAAAGATTTGATAAGGAATGGCTCTCTAGATAGATACTCTCAAAGGGCTTAATTATAGAAATGATGCAAAAATCCTTCAAGAGGAGTTTTAAATTGGCTTGTATGCAATTTTTGTATGCAATTCGAGTAAAAATGTAGAAATTCTTGAAGAGGTTTTTGACGGATTTTTGAAGACTCTATAAAAGTGCATTTGGGGATGCACCATGTTGTTGAAGAATGTTTGTTCGTTATGATTCAATTCTTCATCTTTCTTTGCACCATTTGGGGCTTTGAGGAGGAAATCTCCCTCATTTTCATATGTAGCATGATTTGTATTAGCAGAAGTATGCACAACACCCTCCCTCTCCCTCGGACACTTTGTATCTTCTAGTGTACACTTTGCAACACTTATCTTTTCTTCTCTGAGGAATCAACACCAATCGATTATCCCAAATTATTTTTCTTTTTATTCTTTTCACTTATATAAGTTTTATACATCCTCTTAGGCTACTAGGAATGTATTTGCACCTATACATCTTCTTAGGCTACTAGGAATGTATTTTTTATACATATTTTTAGGTTAATATTTTAATCTTTGTTAATATGTTTGTTTCCATGTAAAAGTAAGCAATTGTATAGGCTTGACATGAACATCAATTGTATAGGCTTGTCTACATGTATGGCCTTGACATGAACATCAAGGTCGTGAAACATGCCATTAGATATTTATACTCTACACCATAACTTATATCAAAGGGAAAATCTCTTGTTGATGATCTTTTGTACTACAAGTGTAAAACATATTTTTTATGAATTTTTAGAAATTCAGCAAAACATTGGATGGTATTTCTATAATCAAAAGGAAGGTTATTTTCTTTGCTTTACAAACTTCTAGCTTCTAGATGAATGTATAAATGTTATATCTATATACTTATGTGTACGTGTTTGAAAATTTTTCTTTTTATTTAGATTCAAGTCTTCATCTTTGTTTGTACCATTTTGTGCTCTAAGCAGGAATCTTCATCATTTTCAGATTTGTTATGCTCATTTTGTACGCAACTTCATAGGCTACTACGAGGATATTTTCATAGATAGTAACCTTCGTGAATATGCTTGGTTTCCAAAGGTCTGCATATACGACATGAACATCAATCTTGCAGAATGTGCCATTAGACATTTATGGTCTACACCATAACTTATATCAAATGGTGAACCTCTTGTTGATAAAACAAAGCTTAATAGATTCATTGTGCAAATGTTTATATTTTAAAAAATTATCTTTCATGTCTTCTTAATACTTTATCACTATTGTAGATATGTCTAGCATGTTATTTACACTACATCAGAATCTTTTCGCTTTTTCATTTTCTTTTGACAAAGAAGCATGTAGGGTTAGTATTTAACGTATTAGGTGCATATATAAATTTATCTATACTCTTAGTGATTGCACATGATATTTAGGTTTGGATCCCTCAAGAAATTCCTCTATAATATTTACTTGTTAGCTTTTATATTCTAAGTATCTATTAGGCTCTACTTCAAGGATGAATGTTTGACATTTTATAGCCTCATTCAATGATCTAACTGATAAACACCCATAATATGTAGGTGATTACTATTATTCAATTATTTTACCCCATGTTTCATAGATAATCTCATCGATTTTCATTCATATTCATAATCAAGTTATCTATGTACTTGCATTCTTGCTTCTCGATCTTCTTTCAATTTCCTCATCAAATGAACAACATTTTTCCTTTCTTGTTTGTATTTATTTACGTTCCTCTTATGAAGAAGTTTCTTGATAGAACTTTTTACATCTTCCATTACGATGTTTGGTACTTTCTTTAATTGTTACAATTTTTTCTTCAATAACTCTATTTTCTTCTAGCATCATGTTCCTCTCTTCTTTCCATTGTTGTCTTTCTCTATCTAGTATAATGTTTTGCATCAAACTTTTCATACACTTTAATCATCTTCTCTTGAGTGTTTCTTTCTCTTTCCTTCAAGATTTTAGTCAATTCTTTTGTTTTGTATCTCCTTTCTTGCTCTTATATCTTCTTCCTTAGACTAAGAATTTGTTATTCACTGCAAAGAACTCTCTCTTCCAAAATCATTATCAAGATTCCTTTAAAGAATACCATAGATCTTGAAGAAGGAAATAAAGAGCGACATATATAATGAAGATTGGAAGCAAGAAAATTTTGAATCTCCAATTTATCATGAATTACATAGTATAACAAAATCAAATGTCTTTCTATTACAGATAATTGGACAATTGGAGCATTGAAGGAAATATTTTTAAGTTTTAAGTTCATGAATTATATCTATAAATTTTACTCATGTAATACATGACAAAGAAAACTCATCGCCTAAGGACAATCTTATATGCCATAACTATAAAATGATGCATATAAATATTTTCAAAGTCTCGATGGACATATACTAGAAGAGCCTTTGTTTGTTGCACCCACAAAAGCTTCTTGCAAACCTCTTAAGTTGCAAACATGAAAAGCATATAGTAGAGCTACTGCTTGGAGACTAATGCATATGAAGATTTCAAGAGTCTTACAAGATACAAACATTTAGACATTTATGAGGAAATGCAAGAAAATAGGGCATGAAAGTGTGATTTTTCAATAAATACCAAAGCTCTCCCATTACCAATCTTTTAAAGTGATTAAACTAGCTAAAGTGTTTGCTTCAAAGAGAAAAATATAGCTATATACTTAAAAATTACTTACCTTGATTTTACAACATAGATGAAGTATGTAAGAAAGGAGTTTCACAAGAAAACATAGGAGCAATAGTAGAGAAGAGAAGAAAAATAGCAGAATTCCAAAATAATTAGTACACACAAGTAACAAGATGATGTCGTTTTTTGTCCATGTGCTCTTAATGTAGAGATTAAATGGTGATCTAGATAGCTCTAGATAGAAAGTTACAAGGTAGAGGTATGCTAGCTCACTTGAATTTCTAGGATAGTGTAGAAGTCATGCATATATATATATATATATATATATATATATATATATATATATATAGATATATATGTACATAGAGAGCAATTAAGAGGTGTGGTCTTTTTGGATGGCAAATCATGGGTGATAGAACATGATTGGCCGCTGCCCACCTAATCCCCATATGCCACTTAGGTGTGCTCAATCAAGCTAGCAAATATTAATGATCTATGATTCCAATAGGGAATATTCCATGGAATATTCCCTTTGCCAGCTATATGTTCTCCAAATGTGAGAAGACGTTGAAGTCAGGGATTAAGGAAAGCATGATGGAATGTGAAGCTAAAATCATGGAGAAGCATCATCTATAGAAGGAAAATGAGGAAAGCATCATCCATAGAAGGAAAATGAGGAAAGAATCATCTGTAGAAGGAAAGCAGGATGAATTATGAAGGTGAAATCACAGAGGAGCATCATCTATACAAGGAAAGAATGATGGATTGTGGAGGTAAAATCATGGGGGAACATCATTTGTACAAGGAAAATGAGGAAAATCATTGCTACTACTACTACCTCAAAAGTACAAGTGCCCTTGAAATTGAATAATGCATAGCTTTAGGAGGGCCTCATAGGTAATCAAAAGGAATGGAGTCCTCTTGCAATACTCCTAAATTTTACAAATAATGCTGAATAAATAAAAAGATTACCTAAGTTTGAAGGAAACATGAAAAGATAGTGCAATAGACCACCATGATCAATAAATAAAAGTATTACCTAAGTTTGAAGGAAACAAGAAAAGATAGGAAATAGTCTGATGTCATAATGCAAAAATCAATCTGAATTATGCATTCCAGGTATTGAAGACAGTGAGTCTTTAAACTTGACAAAAAATAAGCCAAAAAAATTAAAGAAAAAAGGGAGACTAAGGAAAAACATAGCTAAAGGTGAAGATTATTGGTTCGATTTGTATGCAATTTCATAGGCTTCAAGGAAGAGATTTTCATATATAGTAACCTTCATGAATATGTTTGGTTTCCATTCAGTGTAACCAATTGTAATAATCTTTCCAAAGGTCTGCATATATGGGCTTGACACGAACATCAATCTTGCGAAATGTGTCATTAGACATAACTTACATCAAATGGAAAACATCTTCTTGATAAAACAAAGCCTAATAGATTCATTGTTCAAATGTTTACATGAATGAGACACTCAAGGCGTTGCCTGATTATATTCAAGAGTTTGAATGGTATTTTACAAGTTTATATTTCATGTCTTCTTAATGCTTTATCACTATTCTAGATATGTCTAGGATGTTATTTACACTAAATGAGAATCCTTTAGGTAGAAAAGTTTTTTATATTCTTCATCTTCTTTTGACAAGGAAGCATGCAGGGTTAATATTTGAGCGATTAGATGCATGTAGTCAAACTCGTCTATACTCTTAGTGATTGAAATATAGGCACATGATATTTAGGTTTGGATCTCAAAAAATGTTCCTCTATAATATGTACTTGTTTGATTGTATATTCTAAGTATTTATAAGGCTCTACTTCAAGGATCTATGTTTAATATTTTATAGCCTCATTCAATGATCCAATTGGTAAACACCCATAATATGTAGGTGATTTATATTATTCCATGATTTTAACCCATGTTCCATAGATAATTTCATCAATTTTCACTCATATTCATACTCAAGTTATCTATGTCATTGTATTCTTGCTTCTCGATCTTCTTTCAATTTCCTCATCAAATGAACAACATTTTCCTTTATTGTTTGTATTTATTTAGGTTCCTTTTATGAAGAAGTTTCTTGATAGGACTTTTTACATCTTCAATGGATACACTTTACCTTCAATAACTCTATTTTCTCATAGCATTATGTTCCTCTCTTCCTTCCATTCCTGTCTTTCTTTATCTTGTCCAATGTTGTTGCAACAAACTTTTCATACACTTTAATCATCTTTTCTTGAGTGTTTCTTTCTATTTCCTTCAAGATTTTAATTAATTCATTTGTTTCTTATCTCTTTTCTTGCTTTTATATCTTCTTCCAAAGAACTCTCTCTTCCAAAATCACGCAATAACTCTTCATTCTGTTTTTAATCTCATGAACTATGAACATAAAACATTATATTTCTTTTTTAGTTATCTAATTTTCTCTTTGTGTGTCTTTATGGGTGCTTTCCCTCTCTTTTCAACATAATTACAACATCAATGGGTTTTATTTGATATGCAGCACAAGCTTGTTTTCTAGATTTATTTTACCTATTTAGAATCATTTTGGAACGATATGCATGAACTTCCATTCCTTTGTCTCCTACTTCCTAAATTTTCAAGAGCCCCAAGTCCTTGTGATTATTGGTTGTCAATCTTTTGCATCCTTGTTGGATTTTAATTTTTGATATTCTTTTACTGTGCTAATGATTTCCATGGTAAATACTTTTTGCATAAAGATAAGTTCATTCCATTTAGCTCTCATTCCTACAGTTTTTGAAAACACATTTTTTTTCATAGAAATAAATGTCCATAACTAATTATTATCCTTTCAATTCCTTTTATTCTTCTTTGATAATTAATATCTCAAATTTAAGTTCCTATACTTCCTTTAGAATTTCTGCCATGAATATGTTTGTGAGAACATATCCATCCCCATTAAAATGATCAATCATATTTTGGCCATGGATGACTATGTCCCATGTGGCTAAAATCTTTGACTACTTAAAGGACTCAAATGCTTCTCTGAGAAATGTTATCTTCATGTATGTCAAATCTTCCACATGCCTTCTTTGGTCTTTGTTAACTCCCTTCATAATATTTATGAATTTATTTTTCTTCTTCTTTTCTACTCTACATACCCAAAGGTTTAAGTATTTTTTCAATGATGATTATCATATTTAATTATCTCTTGTTCAAAATCATCTTCATCTTAATCAACTACATTTCACTTAGTGGGTGGTATATCTTTATATGAGTGATTTGCAAGGTGATCCTAGTGGTATTACCTCTATAGTTGAGGTAGATAGATTTAATTACCAAGACTTGAACTATAATTCATTTGTTTCATGAAGGATTAACATAGCCACATTTCATAATTGATAGATTTGTTAAAGTTGTGGATTGCTAGAATGTCATCAATTTAACAACTTTACAAATCCAATAGGTCTTTCTATGTGTCCATTGGCCTACGATAGCTTCATTTGAGTAGGCCATTATTTAATCTTATTTAGTTATGTACCTATTGAACTCAATAGCGAGGCATGCATTTCCCTCATCTCCCTCACTATAGTCACCTACTTTATCTATTGGTACTTGTTTTACATCTCCAAGGTTTTTTGGATCTTGTACCCATGTTCTCTGCCTAATATGGATTGAAAATTTTGCTAGCCAATTTTATCTGTCAATTGTGGTCTCTTTTTGAAATATTCTAGGATCATTAGTGCATATTTCACCCTCACATGTAATAGTTCATTTATGCTATTTTTATATGTCTTTGGGGATTCATCATCCAAAAACAATGGTGTTTTAAAGATTTCTTATCTAGTTTTGTAACGCTTGTATAGTTAACTAGAGTTTTTAATGTAGAATAAACTTCACTAGCCTCACAATATATAGCCAAATCATCAATTAGCGGAGGGATTTCAATGCCATATATGCCATGAAAGTGGTACTAGAACAAGGAAAGCTAGGTTTCTCATCGTAATAGCAAGATTTTTGATCGTGTAAAGAATTCTCTCACAATGTTTGGATTGATTATTGCTTCTAGTCATAGATCAGAACAAAACTATTTCGCACAGAAATGACCAAATCTATGATCGTGTTAAGAATTACCTCACAATGTTTGGCTTGATTATTGCTTTGAGTCATCAAATGGGATCTATATCCTAGTAGTTGTTCGAATTCTGACCCCTTCTTTGTGGGATTCAAGTGTCCCATTGTGTTATGCATGTAGTTCATTATAATGTCAAATTAATTCAAGCTAATATGCAAGAGTAGACTCAATTATCAAGCTTCCTTTAAAAAGGATGGTAGATCTTGATGAGCGAAATAAATAAAGCCAGATATCATGGAGATTGGAAGCAAGAACATTATGGAATCTCCAATCTATCATCAATTATACAATATAACAAAATCAAATGTCTTTCTATTAGAGATAGTTGGACAATTGGAGCACTAAATGAAATTTTTTTTAAGTTTGAAGTTCCTCCTGAGCTATATCTATAAAGTGTACTCATGTACTACATGACAAAAAGAGCTAATTGCCTAAGGACAACCATATATGCCATAAATATAAAATGATGCATATAAACCTTTTCAAAGTTTCAATGGACATATGCTAGAAGGGACTTTGTTTGTTGCACCAAAAAAAGGTTCTTGACAACCTCTTAAGTTGTCACATAAAGACATGTAATAGAGCTACTACTTGGAGACTAACGCATATCAAGATCTCAAGATTTCTACAAGGTACAAATTCTTATACATTTACAACAAAAATGCAAAAAGAAATGGGTATGAAAGTGTGATTTTTCAAGAAATACCAAAACTGTTCATTACCAATAATTTAAAGTGGGTTAAGTGTCTAAATTGTTTGCTTCAAGGATTAAAATATAGTTATATACTCGAAAACTAATTATCTTGATTTTACAACATAGATGAAGTATGTAAGAAAGGAGTTTCACAAGAAAACACAGGAGCAATAGTAGAGAATGTTGGAGTTTGAGGTCTAGGGAAGCACGGGAACATCACAAGGAAGAAGAAGAAGCTTGGAGCACAACACACAATACTGAATGTATTACCACTAGAATGTACAAAGATAAGTAAACCATTATGTCAATAGGCGTATATACAACCTGGGGGAAAACCCCTCTTAAAGAGGGAAAAAAGTGCCCTGGTGGTCCTAGAGTGTTCACACACATCACTACCTAAATATATCAACAAATTCCCCATCGGAGTGATGCAGTGATCAAGGAGCTGGCACTGATGTATAAGGAAGTGCCAAGCTATGTGGAATCATTCCACAAAAGGAGGTAAGCCTAAAGCTTTGCGAAAAGCTTCAAACTTCTCCCTAGGTAGAGCCTTAGTGAAAAGTTCTGCAATGTTCTCCTACATGGGCACATATGACAAGCTGATCTCTCTCACAAAGAACCTCTCCCTGACATAATGATAATGCACCTCAATGTGCTTAGTGTGAGCATGGAACACAGGGTTACTTGCAACTCCCAATGCATTCTGACTATCAGTGAAGATGGTGGTGGTAGAAGACTGACCAACACTCAAATTAGCCATAAGGTGTCTTAGCTACACACACTCAACAATCATTGTGAAAGTTGCCCTATACTTAGCCGCACAACTAGAAGTGGTCACAATAGGCTGCTTCTTGCTCAACCAAGAAATAGATGAGCTACCATGCATGAAGGAAAAGCCACTAGTGGATACACGAGTGTCATAGCAACCAACCTAGTTAGAGTCAGAAAAAGAACGTAAATCTGGTGGTAGTGATCCCCCCTTGGGATAAAACAATCCAAGTAGTCGGGTACCACTTAAGTAGTGAAAGATGCACATAACCACCTGCTAATGGTTGACACCTGGGCAATGCATAAACCTGGTCATCTATGAGACAGCAAACTAAATATCTAGCCAAGTAATGCATAAGTAAATCAAGCATCCAACAACCTGCTGATAGAGAATGGCATAGAAGGCATCTCTAGGACCATGAAGACTCAATCGTAAACCTATCTCCATAGGAGTGGTAATAGGTTTGTAGTCTTCAAGGCCAAAATGCTAAAATAATATGTCAATATATTTTGTTTGATACAAAACTATTTTTCCATCAACTTGCATAAACTGAATGCCCAAACAATGATGCAAATGCCCCAAATCAGACATCTCAAATGAGGCATGCAGATCAACCTTAAATTAGCAATATGCTTCTCATGACGACCAGTGAGCAGCATGTCATCAACATACAAAACAATAATCAAAAGCACATCATTAGGACACTTAACGTATAAGGTGCTCTTTGTTGGACTATTCTCAAACCCATATGCAATCAGATGGGCATTTATATTTTCATACCAAGCACATGGTGCTTGATTTAAACCATATAATGCCTTCTTCAACATGCACAATTTGTTTTCATGCCTTTTTTGCACAAAGCCACGGGGCTAAAAAAACTTACACTTCTTCATACAAGTCACTATTAAAAAATGTAGTTTTAATGTCCAATTGATGTACATTCCAACCATGATGAGCTACAAGTGCACAGATGCTACGAATAGTAGTCATTCGGCATGTAGGAGCAAAAGAATCATCAAAATCCATGTCTCTTTCCTATGCATAACCCTTTGCAACAAGCCTAGCCTTATACCTGTCAACTATTCCATCAGGCTTACACTTCATCTTGTATACCTACTTAGCGCCAATGGCATTCTTGCTAAGAGGCAAGTCACATAAAGACCAGGTACCATTTTTCATGATAGCATCATATTTTGATTGCATAGTAGCCATCCAATTTTAGGAATTTTGTGCTTCATCAAACAAAACAGGCTCATTCTCATAATAGAGAATAGAGGCAGCCATAGCATAGCAATCTTATACAAAAGAAGCACAATGAGAGCCTGAACAATTTTGATATGATAGAGGTGCATCTAATTTGATGTCATGCAAAGTCTCCACTAGCCATTTTGGCATTCCTTTTGCCTCCTCAATATCAGCTCCATGAGTGACCTGCTCTTTCATTCAGCAACTCCATTCTCTTGAGGTGTATATGGCACTATACACTAATGTTTTATCCCACGTTCAGCCAAAAATGCATTAAAGTCAAAGAGCATATATTCCCCCCCTCGATCAAAATAGAGGTGCCCATTGTACATGCGAACAATTTTTTAGCCAAAATTAAAAACTATTTGAAGCACATAAACACTTCGGACTTTGCTTTCAATGATATACCCATGCATGCCTGGAAAAATCATCAATGAAAGTCATTAAGTAAAGAAAGTTTCCATAAAAATGTGTATGCATAAAACCAGAAACATCACTATGAACAAACTGCAATTTTTGACTAGCTCAAATTGAACCATCTTTTGGAAAGGAGGAACGCTACATTTTGCCCAAAATACAGCCTTCACAAACATGTTTACCAGGTGCCTCAAGTTTGGGCAAAGAGGACACTATTTCAGATTTCTACAAGTGCAGCAAACTAGATAAATTCAGATGACCAAAGAGTGCATGCCAAAGCTTTGCATCTAACATAACTTGAGAATCATGTACTACACATGCTGAATCATTCACAAATCTTTCATAGTCTATGAGCTTATACAGCCCATAACATAAAATGCCAAAAGCAATAATGATATTGCCATTTGATATCATGAACTATACATCTTGTGTCAACAAATTTCACAACCAAACCAATCTTAACTAAAGTTGAAACTGATGAAAGATTCTTCTTGATCCATCACACAAATAAAGCATCTGACAATGTGAAAGAATTATCATCAAGAGTAGTCAAAATGATCTTACCAACTCCCATGAAAGGATAAGAGGACTTTTTGGCACATGTGATAGTATTCTCTATAGGGATAGGCTTGACTGAAGTGAAGAAACTGCATTATGAGGTAATATGTTTGGTTACCCCACTATCAAAGTTCCAAACATCTGAGTCTACTCTAGATATACACTATTCAAGAGAAGATGGGTCAAAACTACACTAGATTAGTAGACTCTATTTTTTATGTAGAGGCCTTTGCAAAAACCATTCCAACCTCCTTTTTGTTTGCCCCATTCTTCATTTTGCACTAGATTAGCAGACTCTGTTTTTGGTGTAGAGGCCTCTACAACAACCATTCCAGCCTCCTTTTTGTTTTCCTCTTTTGCAACCAATTTTGGATAATTCTTTATGACATTTGCTTTACAATACTTGCAAAATAATTTCTGCTTTTCTATTTTCTTGTCATCTCTGTCATCCTTCTTTGATTGTGTAGAATTAGCAGATTTCTGCTTACTAGTAGAGGAGCTCCATTTACCTTTGCCCTTCTGACTAGCTAGGAAAGCTTGATTTGCAACATTCATAATCGACCTGTTTTGCCTAGAATAATCTTCCTGAAACAAAATAGAGACTAACTCCTCAAATGTTAAGGCATTTGGATTGCCTTTCATCATCAAACGAAGAGTAGAAGCAAAACTTTGATATGAATCGGGAAGACCATTCAAACAGTTTGCACAAGTGAACTGTCAGGCAACACTTCATCAATAGAAATCAATTGTTCCTTCAAATCTTTGATCTTTGTTAGAAAATTATCTGTGGAATCTCCTTCATTCATGTTCTCACTCTATAAATATTTTTGGAGGTAAGCAATATGAGCCTCATTCCTTGCCTAGTATAAAGTGGTAAGTGTATCCCAAGCATCCTTAGCTATTCTACAAGAGTGAATGTGAGGAATTATGGCATGTTTGATAGAAAAGACTATCAATGCATGTGCTTGAGCATCTTTACCATCCAAACAAATTTGCTCTATAGTAGGCGTAGCAGAAACCGAAGCACGAACAAGAATCTACAGAATATGACCATCTTCGATGCCATCTACATCAGCTTCAATACCTATATTTGCAGGTGTAATAGGATGTTTTTCAACACCTTGCACAATATTTGAGAGCCCTTTTACAACGAATACATGATGCATCATATAAGCTCATAATGGGTAATTCATACCATCCAATTTATCCTCAATAGCCAACATACGGAATACATCACTACTTTTAGCCATGGCCACTCACTAAAATACCCTAATACAGAAAATTGACTATATCTCAAAAATTTTAACAAAACTACCTTGTCGAGTTCTACTAAACTTGTAGCACACATCAAGCCGCTTATACTAGAGCATTGAAACCTGTATATATCTTTGGCACATAAAGATGAAATAGCCTGCATAGGCATTGCGATAGTGCATTTGAAGGTCGAAACGAGCTCAGATCGTAATTCTGGCCCGAGTATGCTCACCAAATTTCATGGATTATGAGACTATGACTGGAGGGGTGTTCACGACACCTAGATGAAACGGTGACCTACTCTGATACCAATTTTTGTACTTTGAGATCTACAAAAGCATGCGAATAACACAAGGAAGAAGAAGAAGCTTGGAGCACAACACACACTACTGAATGTATTATCACTAGAATGTACAAAGATAAGTAACATGTTAGGGAAACAACTCTATATACAAGTGGGGGGGGGAGCTCCTAAAAAGGGAAAAAAGTGTCCCCGTCAGTTCTAGAGTGTTCACACATATACTAGCTAAATATATCATTAGAGAAGAGAGGAAAAATGGTAGAATTCCAAAAAAATCACTACTCACAATAAGTAAGAAGATGATGGCAT